>LWCB01007589.1:0-16429 GCA_001630525.1 Coelastrella sp. M60 | reverse complement strand
AGTTCACAATTCCTCGACATCTGCTCTGTGTCATTGCTGCAGACGAAGAACTTTTGCTGTTGGCGGCTATTGACATCTATGGTGAGCTGTTGCAAAGCAGAACTGCGTTTGTATACTATGCTGTCTGTCAACAGCTTGCTGTTGCCCCCTTCAAGTGTGCCTGCACCCATGTATCCCAGCAGCAGCTACAGTGAATCTACCCAAACATGCACCTGGAAATTGCTGTTTTGCAGGGCCCGGGAACTGGGCAGCTGTTGCTGAGCATGTTGGCACAAAGTCCAAGGAGGCCTGTCAGCAACATTACTTCCAGATATACATCTACCCGCCATCTTGTCCTCTACCAACACCAGCACCAGAACTGGCAGGAGTGAGTGGTGCTGGTCCAGCACACGTCAAACTAGCAGTGAAAGTACCAGCAATGCATGCCGTGTATGTGTCTTTGAGACCGTGTTCAGCACAAGGATGCATGTTGGTGCCTAAGCTGCTGCAGGTCAGACTTCCTCAAACTGTTCGAGTCATCCAAGCAATGCCATGCTGAGGTGGTCTTGTTAGTGGTGCAGCACAACTGTGTTCTCTTGTCTGTGTGTGAATACACTGTGCGACATGACCATATCGCTCGCTGCAGCCTCACAACTGGTAGTGCTGCTGTTATGGGTGCAGTTGAATGTCCATGAGCTGGCAGCTATAGCCAAAAGCAACTGTGGTCGCAAGCGCATGCGTTTGGACCCTGCAGCCCTGCAGCAACAACAGCAGCAACAAACAGGGTCGGCCGAACCTGGCCAGCAGCTAGTGGAGGTCAAGGCAGAGCCTGGCAGCAGTGCAGGACAAGCCGCAGGGGATGCAGCTAGTGCAGATCAGCAAGCAGCAGCTGCTGAAGCTATGGAAGTAGATGGCGTCAAGATAGAACAGCAGCCTGATGGTCAACAGCAGCAGCAACAGGATCAACATCTCAAAGAGGGTAAGAAGCCTGCCGAGCTGCTTCTGTTGCTTCTCTTGGCATTCTGCTTCTGCAGTTGATCTAACAGCTGGCATGCTAATTTATTAGGGTCCGTGCATATGCTTGTTGGGATGGTGCGCCCTCGCAATCGATATTTGGAGTTATGTGATTGATGTCCTTACCCATGCTGTATCCAGCGGATGGCCCATCGACTCTGCTTCTTGTCCTGCTACAGTACATGGGAAGGGTGCAAAACGTAAACGTGAGAACGGAGCATCAGCCACAGCAGCAGATCAGCAAGCAGCTGATCACCCGGCAGCAGGAGGTCTGAGTAAGCACCATCCCCAGCAGGCAGCCAAGCATCCACCAGAACAAGGTGCTGTAAATGAAACAGCAACAGCGGGATCAGCAGCTCCGGCAAGGGGAGTGGCTGGTGGTGCTGGTTTGGGTCTGGTACCTGTGGGGTTGGGGCCACCAGCAGCAGCAGGTGGTGGTGGTGCTTCTGGGAGTGGTGGTGCTGAGCCACCTCGATTCAGGGGGTCAGGACCGCAATTGGACATGATGATAGGTTGATGATCTGTGTCACTTTTTGACGGATCTTGGTACTGAAAGATCTGCGCGCCATGGCAACATTTGAATGTCCCATGCGGCTGAGAGGCCTCGAAGAATTTTGGCTCAAAAGCAGCATTTTGTGATTCCTGTGTACACACTGCTTGCTCCTCATGGTATTAAGCTCTGCATGATGTAACTCTGCAGGATGGCATGCCAAGCGATCTGAGTTTGAGCCTGAGTGGGACAATGATGCAGAAGTCAGCATAGCTGAGCTAGAGTTCAAAGAAACAGATCGCCCAGAAGAGGTGCAGGCAAAATTGCGGATGCTGGAAGTGTACAACAAGCGATTGGATGAGGTATGTGCTGCTGAGTGTATTTCTGTAGCACTCTGAGAGCACCTGCAGCAGGATTCTGTATCTAGTGACAGTGATGCACAGTCACATCCTACATACAAAGAAAGCTCATCTTTGTTTTGTTAAGGTTTGGGGACACACGTGCCGGAGGCATGCATTTGCTTGTTTGCCATCCCAGACTGAAGACTCCAGATGATGTCCCTGTTAGTATTGCCTGCTGATGGCACAATTCTGCTTAACAGTGGTGCTTGTTGGCAATGCCTGCTGTTGCTTGTACTGCAGCGTGCACGTCGACAGGCCTTCATTCTTGAGCAAGGCCTACTGAATGTGCGCAAGATGCAGGGTCTAGAACGCAGAAGAATGGCCAGGGAGAGAGAGCGATATGCTCAGATGAGGGTGTTTGCAAGGTGCGAGGTAGCTTGCTTGGTAGTATGCTATGCTCTCTATTTCCTACTCTATGCTGCTGTCAAGAGGGTTTGCGGAGTCTGACCATATTATTTGTACAACAGCCCAGCAGAAGTATAGTTGACTATCACCTGAGTTACCACCTGGTCAGCCTTGAACGCTATATCTTGAGTGTCCATCTATCATAGTGATGTCTTCAGCTGTCCATATTGATCACTTGACTGGCGACAAGGTGTACCATGCCATTTATTCATGCATGTCACTGGATCAGCCACTCTCTCAAGCACACTATGCAGCATGTCGTGCACTTCATCATCAACGGCTCAATATTGTGTTGCACCTGCATTATCAGGTATCAGCCTCCAGGCAGTCATGAGGGTCTAGTTGAAGGCCTGCTAGTTGAAAACAGGCTGAGGATGCGCATAGCTGAGCTACAGGCACATAGGGCAGCTGGAAGACGAACAATGGCAGAGGTGAGTTGCCTAGGGCAGCACGGATATAGGTACCCTTATCAGTCATCATGACAAGAAGGGTAACAGAAAGATGGGCCGCTTATGACGAACCCTCATATTCCTGCGGTTGTAGGGAGTGGTGAGGTATGACAACAGCTGGAGCAGTCCGCTTGTTCTTTATGCCAGGGATATTGACACTTGTTTGGCCTTGCGTCTGTTACAGCTACATTGGCTGTAGAGTGTCCTGTTTCTCTGTCAGAACCCTTTGTGATGATTCTGCTTCTGTATCTTCTTTTGTGTACAGATAGAAGATGCTGAGATCGAAGCTGCATCAGAGGCCAAGAAGAAAGCCAGCAAGGGTCAAAGTGCAGGGGATGATGGTGGTCTTGGTGTTGGCGGCTCATCGGGTCTAGGGGGCTGCCGAAGCACAGCAAGTGCTCTGAATGTTTGGAGACAGAGGCGGGGAGTTGGCCTGGATATATCTGGGTTACCAGGGGTGGAGAAGCTTACGGCTAGGGAGGCAGAGCTGTGTTCGGCAGCAAGGTTGCTACCCGCACAGTATCTCAGCTTGAAGGATGTGATGATGAGAGATGCTGAGGTCAACGGATACATATCCCGAAATGATGTGAGTGCTCTGATGCAGCAGAGCTGTATGTGTGTTGCTTGTTGATGCTGATGGCTTCTCAACACTTGAGAGGTGCATGTTGGTCAGCATGTGGTGTCCATCGCTAGTGGGCACCTGATCTGGGCTTGCTGCCAGAGGTGCTCGCTGATGGCTTCCTTGCAGCAATGCTGCAAACAATCAATTTTGCTGCCTGAATTGCACAAGTTGCTTTCTGTTGTTCAGGCCCGAGGCTTCTTCAGGCTCGATCCCACTCGTTCAGCTCGTGTTTGGGAGCTGCTCTGTTCTTGTGGCTGGTTGAGAGCCAATAATCCGGAAGAAGCAGAGGACAAGCGTCGCTGGGCTCGCGGCGGCAGTAAGAAGGCTGAGCTGGCAGCTGCAGCAGTACCAGCTGCAAACGCTGCAGTAGGGGCTGAGAGTGAGGATGCTGGGGCTGCTGCACTTGCTGCACCAAGTGGTGTCACTACTGATGGCCCAGAGGACTCTGTAGCAGTTGCCGGGGAAGAGGTTGAAGGGGTTGAAGAAGCTGATGTTGCTGTGCAGGAACCTATTGTTGCTGCTGCAGAAGGAGAAGTTGCTGGCTGATTGAGTTGTTGATGTCCTTGTGCTCTGCATGCCACTTTGTTGCCTGCAACCCCGAAGAATATGTAGACGTACCCGGCAGCCTGGCAGTCACTTCCAGGCTGTCAGGTCTGTTGACCTTGTTGGGTGTCTCCTGGGCGCTCTGCTTTATAAACGATGTTATCAGAAGCAAAGGCACTTACTGATCCGTGCGTGGGCAATGTTGTGGTTGATGGAACCCCCAACGGTGAGCACCCGATTTAATCAACGGTTGTCAAACATGCTGTTGAGCTTCCCTATCCGTCACGCACATGATAATGAAACAAAGTATGCAACTCAAATCCATGTTTATGTTGCGAGCGTTGCCAGAAGAAGTTGGTGACGTGCTGGCAGCTTCAAGCTGGTGTACGACTGTGCGAAGCAACTTTCTAAACTATTGAGCAAGGCGCGTTGGTCATAAGGGTCATGTTGTTGATGCGCGTGTGATGCTTGTTATTGTAAAGGGCCTTCATGGAAGGGAATGGCTTTCTTCGGGACACGGTCTGTCGTTGATGAGTCCTTGCTAGGCTCGCTCAGAGTCGCTGTTGTTGGGGAGCCTTCTGTAGGGAAGACGGCGTTAACAGAACTAATAGCTAACGGGCATCCAGCGAAGGGAAGTTTGCGTTCTACTGCTGGCGCACACATATATGTAAAACTAGTTGACAGAACACAGGCGCAACAGGATCCAGCCAACGAGGCACAAAAACGTTTCTTTGTGGAGCTCTGGGACGTCTCTGGTCAGGAGAAGTACGAGCAACTGCGTTCCGTCTTCTATAAACAGCTCAATGGTAAGCACCATCTGATATCGACCCAGTGCAGCGCACCAGCCCAAAGACCGCTTCTTCCGTCATGATTGACCTGCAATGTCAGGATATTGCAGTGTCAGGGTAACTTCGCAGGCGTGTACTTCCTCCATGCTTCACATAGTGGCCTGTGCTGCAGCTGATCTTGCTGCATCAAGCTCCTCATTGCTGCCTGCTGTTCCACTGCCCATGAACATCATAAACAGGTGTGATTCTGGTATACGACCTCAACAACAAGGCTACCCTAAACAAGCTGCCGAAATGGGCGGCAGACATAGCCAACAAGGGCAGCTTTGTAGCACCATTCTCAGATGACACTGCAGCCCGCAACATTGGCAGACTCCCTGTACCAGTTCTTGTCGTAGGCAACAAAGCAGATAGACTACGGCTTGGAGCAGGCGATGCCAGCAGCCTGTCTAACATCATCAACAACGCATGCAGCCAGGTGCTTAGCAACACAGCTTGCAGCAGCTGGTGGCGACGCAGCATCAGTGGCATGCGGGGGCGCAGGGCACCCTCAGAAACCAACATAGCACCAGACATGGAGCAGCACGTCAAGGGGCTCACAGCATCAGCAGCACTTGGGCAGATAGATTGGGAGATGCTCAATGCCTTTTTCACTTCGCTCTGGGAGAGGCGTTACAAACCACTGACAGGGGGCAGCATGACGCATGAGTATATGCACAGGACACCATCTTATACTGCTTTTGGGATGAACCCCAGCAGTTCTGCAACAACATCGAAAGCAGGACAGGGGCTAAGTGTAGATGACACACATAACGAGCGACTGGATGATGATTGGGTGTAGTGAGCATCTTGACCAGCAAGCAGGTGTTCAACAGTCACCAACAACAGCACAGCAGGATGCTGGCCTATGATTTGCAGTCATTGCTGGGAGCTATCAACGCAGTTATGACATCATGACTCTATATCTGATGCAGTAGGTAGTCACTGACCAGTGTCTGCAGGCAGGCAGTACTGCATTTGCTGGTTATCAGGACGACTCTCTTTGGCTTGTATCTGCCTATGTGGCTTGTTATCACCTCCATTCCCAAGATAAGCTGGTCAACTCTGCTGCTGGGTTGGCAAGATACGTGTGTCCAACAAGCTGTTGCTTGTTGTATTACTAGGATTGTGCTGCACCTGATGGACAGTAGCGCTGCAGATGTTGCTGGTTGGTTACTTTTTGGACTGTGCATTATGTGGCTTACACCTGATGTAGCCTGCTATCTGACTCTGATGAGCAGCTGCAGTAGCAGGTGCATACCCTGACTATCACTGCACAACTTTGTGAACAGCCATTGAGAGTCCCTTTTGGTGCGTAGTGTTGTTGCCATCTGGTCCCTTCAAGCATTCCTGGTGACAGTAGATAATGATCATGTTCAGACAGCAATCGTATAGAAATCTTGAACATCAGTCTGACATTCATTTGAAGGTGCATGTTGCACAACAGTGTGCAAAGTGTGATGTATGTATGTATTCAATCCAAAGAGCAAATCAATGTGCTCTGGCTGCCAGCTTCAGTGTGTGACTTGTCACTGACATTTTGGTTGTCCTGGTGTTGCTCAGGTTCTGCACTTTGCAGAGAAACTAGTAGTATAGAACCAGTTGCACCACTGTCACTTGCCAGCGGCTCTGAGTGGTATCAGATCTCTAAAAACATGTAAACCTTCTGTAGCTTTTGGGGCCCAATCACCCAACTCTTACATCGATAGACACTTCCATGATCTTTGTTTGCGAGTCTGAGTGGCTCCAATGTAACCGCATCTGTCATAGGCATCTTGTACTACAACGTTTGCAAGACCAACTGTTCATTTACAAGTTACATAGCTGAAGCCTTCAAAGTTTGTCATAGTAGCTGAGACTGGCACTGGAGACTCATTCCGCGCCTGTGTAAGTTACACGTGCAAGGACAAACATTGGTAGTACCAGCACCCAAACTCTGCTGTACCTACTGTTGTTCAGCATGATGGTGCTCAGCCTGAGCATGATGCTACACGATAGCAATTATAGCAGAGTCAATGACTCAGTGCTGTACGACCCCACATGGATTATTCATCTAAGCGTCGTAGCATCATATCCCAGATGCTGCACATACACTGCTGGGTCATTCCAAAGGCACAGATTCTCAACGTCCAAAGTAGATGTCAAGCAAGCAGACACAATGTGGCTATTTCAATCTGCACTCCGCAGCAGAACAGCCCCAAAGCAACAGCTGCTCCTGCATGTAAGAGGTTGGCCGTCCACTTACAGGCCAACACAGCTGGCCAATTAGAGTGCCATCTGCTTCAGATACGCAACTGACAAACAACATTCAGTTTTCTGCTGTCACAGCCGGTGTACTATGGTAGTGCGGTGTCATGTCTCATACACAATGTCAGCAGGGCCAAGATGAACGCCTGCTTGCTGTCAAACCGCATGGCTGACCTGTGACACATTACTACCGCTGCTGTGCGATGCCTACTGGCAGTGTCAACCCTGCTGCCTGCATCTGCTGTGGAACTTGAGGCCTTCCTCCTGCAGTTGATCCAATACCTGCTAAGCCTGGCATGCCAGCAGCTGCTAGGAAATGAGCAGTATGTGGCCCAGGTACAAACTGCTGAGGCACCTGCTGCTGTTGCTGGCGCTGAAGCTGCTGGGTGACTGCTGCATTCTGCGCAGGCAGCACCTGCGGTATCCCAGCAGAAGCTCCAGCTGCTGCAGGTCCCTGTGATGCTTGCAGCAGTTGCTGCTGCTGCTGTAGCAACTGTTGAGCTCCCCCTGCAATTTGTACTGTTTGTATGCCAGCACCACCTCCTGCTGCACCTGCTACTGGGAGACGCAGCTGGTGCTGCTGTTGACCAGCCTGCTGCTGCTGCTGCTGTTGTAAGCTCTGCTGCAGCTGCTGATGTTGCTGCTGCAGCTGATGTGGCAGAGGCGCTTGCTGTGGCTGACCAGCTGCTGTGCGCTGCTGCAGCTGTGCTTGGTTGACCCCTTTGACTGGCACGAGCAGCTGTAAGTTACTGCCGTACAGCTGCATGACAAGCTTCTCGACAGCAGAGCCCGCACCTGACACAAAGCGTGTCAAGCTACGGAGGTATGACTCAGGAGGCAGGTTGTTGATGTGTCCAGCTATACAGCGAAGTACTGGGCGGCCGTTGCCACCATATGGGACTCCCTCGGGGTTTGCGCCATCAGCCAAACCACGCCAGGCAGATGCCAAGACCCGAGGTTGTGACCTACACACAATGCACAACACGGTAACAACCTCAGCTGTTTGGTTCTGAGCATATCTCAAATACATTCAAAGCAGAGGCTGGCTGCATGTCAATCAGAATATCAACTACTGTGTCCTGTATCTGCCCCAGCCCAACCCGGCACAACACACCCCCACAGGGACTATTGATTCGTCAAGCAATCACATGTTGCTGTTACTGACTGTCACACTGCCAGGTCTCAGCCAGCTCTCACCTATAAGTATCTCTAAAATCATTGCCATCCCCAGCAGCATTGTTCGCATCAGTCGTGGCCTGTGCCAAAGGAATGAACCTGCTGCCCCTGATCTTCTTCTGCACAGGTGCCTCATCCTCCCTCCTAGGCCTGCCCCTTCTGGTTTGTCGAGTAACCATAGGGCCTGAAGGGATAGGTGGTGCCTCAGCACGTTCACGCTTTTCACGAGTAGCTGGTGGCTTGCCTGCTGCTGGTGCTGCTTCTGCTTTGCCCTGATTACCGGTATCTGCTGCTGCTGCTGCTGCAGAGCCAGGTAGACCACCTGTGGGAACGTTGCCTTGGAAGCCACGCACCTGCAAGTAGTAGTGCATATAGAGGGGTGACATGAGAAGATGTGATGCACTGAACTTGCATTGACAGCAGATGAGTACTTGTGCCCTGCTTTGGATGATAGTGCGACACATTGACGCCCATCTGTATTGTACAGCAAGATACTCAATGGTAGCAGCATTCAAGCCCAGTAACCCTAGTTAGATGCATCATACAGGCAATACATGTCATAACCTTCACAAATTCTGACCTTCATCTTGCCCTGTTTGAAGTTCTTGACCATCTTCAAGCCAGCAGTCAGCAGCAAGTCAGCCTGCTTGTACACGACTGTATGGGCCTGGTTGTAGGTCTTGGCATTGGTAAACATGAGCACAAGGTCGGACTGGAGATCTGCCCAGGTGTTGTATACGCCACGATCTACTTTGGACTTCATGGTGGATAAGTCCATGGGGTGCTTGATGACCTTGCTGTACCCTGGTGCCTGTGTCACATTAGGATGCAGCAAGCATTACACCTTAGCATAAGATTGAATTCAACACTAAGATGCTAGGCTGACACCTTGTGTGCTTGCATTTCTGGCTCTCAAGATACAGCACACATATTTTGCTTTTCTGAAACTGCTCAGGCTTACAGAATAGCACAAAGGATTAGGCTGACTGCCTCCTCAACAAAAGGTGTTGAGAAGCCAATGTATCTGCTTTTTCTTATCTCTTCTTTTGAAGGTTCTCTTTGAAGGTTCTCTATGTCTGCCAAATACACTGATATACTGTTTGTACATACTTTATTCAGTCATCACTTACCACAGCATCAGTCACAGGCTGTACGAAGAACCGGTACTTGTCTCTCTTATCCACCGCATGCAGCAGCTTCATCATCGTATCATGTGTCGGCAGATTGGTTTCCTCTATACTGTTGACTTCATGCAGTAACTGAGGATCTACCAGGGGCCCCTTGGGTCTCACAGGTGTTGGCACTGCAGCTGCCCCTCCCCGCATGTGTGCTGCTACTGCTGCTGGGGCAGAAGGATGGGCAGGTGGTGCAGCAGGTCCTTTGGGCGTTGGAGCTGCTGCTGCTGCTGCTGCATCCTCATCATCGATGTCATCTAGACCGAACGCAGCTGCGCCATCTGCTGTGCTAGTCATGGCTGCGAATGCTGCAGCTGCAGCAGCTGCAGACATAGGCGCATCAGCATCAAGGGCAGCAGGAGCGGCAGGTGCAGCGGGTTGCGGCCGTGGAGGTGGAGCAGCATTGGCAGCAGCTGCTGCTGCATGGGCATGCCGTGCTGCTGCAGCTGCAACTGCTGCAGCTGCCCTATTGCTTGCTGCTCTATGCCCTGTGGTAGCTGCCCTGTTATAGCTGTTCCTATGGTTACCAGCAGCTGGTCTGTGCCTTGCAGCTGCTGCTGCTGCCACACGCCGGGCATTGAGGCGCTCTGCTTTGGGGTTGAAGTCCTCATCCTCAGACTCTTCCTCTTTTTCCCTGTCCCTAAAGGCCCCTAGCTTGGGCTTCTTGGTCCTAGGGCCCAATGGCGCTTGATAGATCGCCCCACCTAGGCCTGTCACATCTCTAGGTCTGCTACCACCTGGAGGTCTGCCTCTCTTATGACCCGTTGCCTGACGATACTTAGCTGGCTTCTGTGCTACATAACCACCACCATAGCCATCCGCATACCCACCCCCATAAGCTGCATCGTAGCTGCTGTAATCAGGGACAGATGCAGGTACTGCTGTATCAGTTGCACCACCTGGGTATGCTGGTGTAGCAGCAGCTGCTGCACCATAGCTGCTGTCTAAAGGCATAGATCCGTAGTCGTAGCCTCCTGCTGCTGCAGTGCTGGTTTGCAGAGGCTCATAATGGCTAGAAGGCTGGTTGTATTGATGTTCATAGTGTTGGTAGCTGTACTGGTTTGCCGCTGAAGCTGCATAGGGCTTGTGCACAGACCCAATGCCACGTGACTTGTTGAGACTGATACGCGGCTTTGCTGCTGGTGTTGCTGCGCTATTATGCGTATAGGCAGCGCTTGGTGCGCTGCTATTGGCACCAAGTGGGGGTTTGGGACCAGCTGAGCCCTTGAGCTTGATGCCAAACTTGCGTGGTGCTGTTGTACTGCTAGGTGTTGCCGCTGATGCAGGTGCAGCTGGTGTGCTGGCTGTTGTTGCAGCCCTGGGTACTGACGGGGTTGAGGCTGGACGAGGAGTCAACTTGGGAGCTATCTTTGGTGCTGGTGCAACTGATGTGACATCCTGCTGAACGCCTAATGCAATGGCCATCGCTTGCTGCTTCAGACTGCTCTGCGATGCAGGCGTAGCTGCGGGCTTGCTGCCCTGACCTTTGAGCTTCAGCCCGAGACCCAACTTCGGCCCAGTGCTGGGCGTTGTTGCTGGTCTAGGTGCAGGGGACGGGGTAGCTGCTGCTGAAGGTGCCTGGCCCTGGCCCTTAAGCTTAAGGAAGCCTGACTTGGGAGCCCCGCCAGCTGCACCTGGTACCTTAAGACCTGAACTTTGCGATGCACCCTTGAGAGACAAGCCAGCTGGTTTGGACTGCCCTGCAACAGGTCCACGCGATGCGATTGATTGCCCCACGCCATCAGCGCTCTTCGTGGTCTGCTGCTTCTTGACAGCTGCAACACCAAGACTACTTGCGTTTTGCTGAGATGGTTGCTGCGGGGCTGTCTTCTTTATTGAAAGCTTGAAAGGCTTGGGTGCACCGGTGCTCATCGTTGCAAGAATTCAAGAATGAAGGTTATCATACATGTTTATATATAGTATTTCAGTGAGCGGCTAGGCATCCAGGGGCTTGCTAGGGCAGCAAGAGCCCATGGCTTGCCAATGCCTCTGCAACTGAGAATGCATCGAAAAAGCGAAGCAATAACCAAACTTTCAGAACTACAGGTTGGTGGGGCGTAGACGCGTGCGTGGACACGGTGTGACCCGGGACCGTAGTGTGAAATGACTGTTGTGCTGGTTGAACGCGTTGTCAGGCCGTATCAGAACCCCTGGGTCGTAGGACAACAAGAAAGTCCCTGACGCAACGATGTTCAACAACCAGTATTCCTGTCTAAGGTTGTGGGTCCGCCGCTGATGTGAGGCGCGTGCAGCACCTGTGTAAAGGACACGATCTTCAGCACACTACAACCGTTGCCAAAGTCTTGCGGTCCGATTGACAGTGAAACATCATGCCAAAGAGTGTACATCACCTGTGTACAACCTTTCACAGCATGTAGCATCAGGTATTCTCTGTGCTGTGTTGCCAGCACTGCAAAGTACTGCTGCAGCTGCACTAGCTGGACACCAGAGACGGAACATTCAGGCATGGTAAACTCTTATAAGATAGGCATGACCTAAATAGCTGTATTAATATCTATAGCTGACATGTTAGTGGGTGTGCAATCATCGGATTGTGCTAAACAACTGCTCAGCAAGGCTTGGACACTAGTTGGTCAAACACCCCTGTGCTTGACCACCATGGCCATCTCCTCGTATTGCCTAGCAATACATCATGTCCCAGCCTACCATACTTATAGTGAATGAAAAGCAAATCCCTAACACTGCTGGATGGATAGCAACTGTGCCAACTGTCTTTGCTCTCTACAGCACCAGACTACTGCAGACCCTGACACAAGTCACGAGGACGAGATCACTCCCTCTTGCATGGCCCTGATCAAGCATGCAACATCTGGCAGCAATTGTTTTGGTGCCACCAGCACCAGCGGCCATAAGTGCAATCGACAAATAGGTCTTTTTTTCACACAAATAGGTCTCTCCCTGTCTGCAATGGGTTGGCGTGACAACTTGATGCATAGGTTGCCGAGCATTATGCCTGGGACCAATGACATGCATATTCCAGCCAGGACTATTTTCTATAACCTCCATCAGCTATCGATCATAGCACACTTTCTGCAAGTAGTCATATGAATCATGCAAACCCAATGCTGTGGTGATGGACACCATGATGCTGCATCATCATCACTGTGCTTTGTTGCAAGGGATCATAACATGTATGTCACTGGGGCACACGGCCAGAATGACAGCATGAGCTCACCCTCCACTCTCACTATCTGTGCAATGTCGATGATATCTTCCGGCACAGTGCAGGTTTGGACCCACACATATGCATGCACAAGTGAACACGTGTTTCCACAACACATACACAAGCTCATCAGGGCATGGGCATCAACAGCTGTTGTATTGTATTGTATGAAGCTCAAGGCGCAATACATGCAGAGGACCTGTCACCGCTGCAGCAGGGGCGGATTCATGCTCATGCTGTACAGACTCCTCATTGTGTATTGTTGACATTACAAATGCGCCGTCCACCTTAGTCCTGTTGTCTAGACACCAGTGCAAGCAGCAGGTCCTTGACCTGGTTGATATCACTTTGCATTGTTTCAACCTTGGCCGTCAGCTCCGCTACTGCCACCGCATTGCTGCTGCTGACTGCCTCCAGCTGCCGGTCAAATGCCAGCACAGATGTGGATAACTGCAGTCACAGGAGTAACAAGGATGATATGTGAACACAACCAGCAGGACAAGGCAGCCTGAGCAACCATACCCATGAGGAAGGCTGTATTGATACAGGGTCTTCATGACGCTTGGAGCAACCTCCTGCTAATGTTAGAGTGCTGATACATTAACAACGCTCTGCATTGTGTGCAAGTACATGTGCACACGTGTCCTAGATGCTTGCGTACTGTGTAATCAGCATATCAGAAATGACGCTATACTACATGTTTGTAAACAGCAGAAACCAAGCGTGTTCCACATGTGTACACATGTATCTGCATGCATGAGAGAGCTCTGCATGATCAAGCAACAGCGCAGTTCTGCTGCAGATGCACTGTCCTGATATGCAATTCGGCATCAGCTTCACCCCCACCAGAAAGTCCGCTGTTCCATGCCTATAGTCGCTCCATCACAAGAACATAAGGCATGATAGGGCATAAGAATTCCGACTATCTGGCAGGGTAAGTGCTTCAAGACCATACAAGGCAATTGTACCTGAGACATTTCCTGCTGGAGCTTTCCGACAGCCAAGGCTGCCAGAGCCTCTGCACCATCACTTCGCGAGTTCGCTGCAGGTAGACCATTCAGGGGCGGCTGTGATGCTCCAGCAGAAACCCTACGCTGCAGCTGCAGCTGCCAGTTGCCGCCAGCTACAGGTGCCATGATTGCTGAAGTTGTTGACATCATCGGACTGTGGCCAGAAACTGTATCCAATGATAAGCTGCCAGATACGGCTTGCTCTTGAAGCCGCTGCTTGAGGAATGTCTTCAATTTCCTGAACTTGGCATGCAAGTCACGGCGCCTGGTGTGTTGGTCTGCTCGGGCAGCTTGAGGAATTAAGATATGAACATAAGGCAGCAACACCCTGCAAACAACAAGAGGATTGCCACAGTCATCTCAAATAAGATTAAGCTTGAAGACAACAGCAGATGACTGTTGCTCAGAAGTGCGCATTCTAAAGCTCAGCTGTCAGCAGCCTCCAAGGTTAACAGAACTTACCTGCCGTTTAGATCCTTGATGACTGCATCGGTCAGTGTGGACTCAATCTCATCAATGATGAGTGCCTTATTGCGCAGCATCTGATCAGCTTCACTTTCTTTGACAGTACCATAGGTCTCATCCACAATAGCAATGAGCAGGTTGACCAGCACAATCAGCACCAACACAGCATACACACATGCTAACACCACTGCCAGCCTGGAAGCCACCTGTGATATGGACAGCACATGACATTGGCTCAGATGCATTGATGCGTACCTGGTCAGGCACAGTACGCACACATGTTGCAGGGTGCAGATGCCTGGTACTTTTGCATCGAGGGCATGCCAGTGGTGACACTATCAGCAGAGATAACACAACAAATGCTCAGAGACTGGGTTGAATTATCAAGTACGCTTGCTTCATGGCAATCGAACAACATGTAATTAGGTAAGCTTCACTGGCATAGCCTTTTCTCTTGCGCTGAAGGAATGCCTCATGATTTTCTGAAGGCTCACCGTGTTGACATTCATAATGGTCTTGAGTGTGCTAAATTGAACATCTCCAAACATGATGGTGAACAGCTGGGTCATGGAATCCTGTAGGACAGACCAGGCAGCACAGGACATATCACATACATGCCGCATATGTAATGTAATGATGCCCGAGGCCCACTCCTTCGACTGAGCGACCATGATACATAAGTATGATTCTGCAGCTGTTGAAAGTACCATTGTTCAAGAGAATATGCACCCAGAATTCTTCTTTTGCTGACCATATCATCTAGCAGTGCATGTCCACATAGCTGTGCGCATGTTCCGCACCAAGACAGCATGGCTGAGGCAAGCATCAGGCCTGACGCTTGTCTCTGCTCTGTCATTAAGCCAACAAGCAGACAGCAAACGGCTGGCTCACCTCTAGGGAGCCAAAAACCTGCACCTCAGCTGTGTTGTTATCTATCTCACTGCTTGCTACTGCACTGATGATGTTCAGTCGGGCCTTGCTGGTTGGACTCATCAAGACACTGAACGTCAGTCCAAAGCTGATCAGCAAGAACACCAACATCATGAAGAAGTACCTCATGTCCTGCAGATCACATCAGTCACACCTTGCTGGTGAGTGAGTAAGCTGAGGCGCTGTGGGCACATCGTTATGATGTATCGCCAGTGCTGGAATAGAATACTGAGTTTCATGACATGTACTTATACAATATTGACAGCTGCAGCATGGTGTCAGTGTCCAAGGCATGCACGAGAGGATGCATGCCTTGCTACCACTGAATGAACTGGCAGTTGTATGTCACCAACTGACCTTGATCACAATCAATACCATTCGCAGCAGCGCTCCTATTTGATCTAGTGCCATGCAGAAGTACAGCGACCTGCATAACACACCGCTATGTCTGTCAGTATGGCACTTGATAGTCAACAAAGCGCCATGAGGCACAACTCATAATCCGCAGTGGTCAAACCATCCCGTCAGCAGATTGGATAGGCCTAAATTGGACCCAACATTGACATTACAACAGTATTGGCAGACAGCATATCAGCTTATCTGTCATATATTGCAGTCAACGGGGACTGACTTATGCAAGGTTCAGTGCAGCACATCTTGAAGATCAGAATCCAGCCTTGTTCTCGCCTGGTTGCTCACCTCAAGCAAAGCAGCAGCACCTCCAGCGCCATCAAGATAACAAACAGCTGGTGGTTGAGCCTGCTGATGTGCAGCAGGAACAGAATGGCTATGATGACACAGCTTGCCACATCCATGTAGTTCCAGGGTGAGTTGAAGTATTCGCGACCGTATGTGGCTATTTGCTTCGCTTCATCAGCAGCCTGCATTGGCGTAAACATGTAAGCCTGTCAGTCTTATGCAAACTGCGGCAATAACCACTGCAATGTTGTTTGTTGTGGCAGGTGCACCAGGTCCTGCAAGAGCAAAACGGCTGAGATTTCGAACGCAGAGGCTGTGTCGTGATGTGTTACCTGTTATGCCTCCTATCGTCGCCTTTCATGTGACTATCCTATGCTGTCAGCTGGCATGAGCGACTTACAGAGAGTCTGCAACACATGTACTTGACCCAGATACCCACCTGCCCAAACATCATGAACATCAGTATGCACTCTAGTACTACGGCAGCTCGGCCCTGAGAGCTAGCCAGCAGTTCAGCAATGCTCCATTCTGGATCACAGCCATACACTGCCACAGACAGATATGCCAGGAACAGGATCACGAAGGCAACAAACTGCACACCCTGCACACACAATCCCACACTCCCCACTCAGACACACTCACAAAGGTGGTAAGGATTAGTGAGCCGGTCAATCTTTTGCAGCACAGAATGCTGTGGCCATCTCATCCATGCTCAGCATGCTATCGGCGGGGCAGACACTCATCCAAGACAACGGTGTAATAACCAATGCAGCTGTGTGTGCTGCCTTGCCTACCTGCATAAGCAGGAATGCT
>LWCB01007581.1:0-12160 GCA_001630525.1 Coelastrella sp. M60 | reverse complement strand
GACCTTGGGCTACTATAGTAGCTATCTGCCCATCAGGCATCATCACCTGCATAGGCGTCCCACCACCAGGGATACTGACAACCTGGGGAGCGCTGGAGGGCGGTAACTGCTGTGGAACTTGCATGCCGGGGGCCAATGTTGTGTGTTACTCATAAGAAATGTATGTCGCCTGCCTGTCCTGCAGCTGGAATCCGGGGTTCACGAGGCAATACAGCTGATGGGCCACCACCTCAGTCACACGGCATCCTACATGTTTCGACACGATGACCATCGGCACCCTTTGCCAAAGCATCTGAAGAACCTCCATCCCGCATTGAAGAAGACTACCACGCCCATTGCGGCGGCAATAAAGCCGGGGCTGCTGGATAGGGACATCATGCACATTGTGCGTTGGCAGTGCTCACCACAAAAGCAGTCTGTATAAGCTCCATGCAGTTTTCTTCTGGTGTCTCTGCAATTTCCTGACTCTAGTTTCTTCACAGATTTCTGGTTTTCTGTTCAGCAGTAACTCCCCTGCATGGCACTACTAAGCATACCCAAAAGTGGCAGATGGTGTGCTGTAGTTTCTGCAGCTAGCATCAACTTCGTCAATTTGAACTGATACTGATATGCATATCCAATCACAGGTGCATCCTGCTGATGTGTATGCCGCTGTGATGGACTGGTTTGAACACACCAGCAGGCCGCCAAGTCAGCAGAAGGCGGCAGCAAGCTCAAACTCGTGCTTCTTGCCTTCAAGTCTCAGCTTATACAGGTGAAAAGGTGCTCATGCACTAGACAAGTGTTGCTTATTGCCACACCTGGAAGCATCCTTGGCAGAACTCACTCTACAGGTTGTGATACTGAGCCTGGAGCTTGCAGGAACCTGAGTCTAGGATCTGCTATGAGTGCCCCTTATCATGCATGTGTAGTAAATAGTGCATGTTCACAGGGCACCTTGCAATAGGTATGTGTGTATGTCACATTGGAATCTCATGTCCCAACATGTTGCAAATGGAGACCTTGCTTCTGCTGCTGTGACCTTGCAGGAATGCTTCGCTGTCGAGTGACAGCAGCGTAAGAGCAAAAAGCACCTTTTATGGACCGGCCGCACCAGGTAGGGCAAATGAGTGAAACTGATAAGCGACACGTCTTCCAAATTGACCTTCGTCTCTGCCTGAGTCTAGCCGGAGCCTCAGCTTTTTGCAAATGGAGTCTTGAATGCAGCATCAATTGGACTTGCAGCAGCAGCAAAAACGCAGATTGTGCTATTGAGTGTTTGATATGTTGTTTATTCTATTTATTCATATTCTAGTTATCATATTTTGCATGTGGAATCAGTGTTTTTGCACAACAGTTCGTTGGCTGAAGCAAGGGGTTGTGCAAGTGGTGTTGGAGTGCCCATGTGCATGTTTCATTGTATGTGCAGCATCTGCTCAATAGACCTACAGTGACATATGCAGTCAATAGATATGCACCCACTTCAGTACCACCAGCTGATAGCCCGGGAAACAAGCTGTCAAGGCCAGCTTTGCTTTGTGCTGCCTTGTATTGAACCTGTTAGGTGTTACAGCAGCAGCAGTGGCAGCAGCAGCAGCAGAATTGACAGATGGCTGGGCTGATTTGGACAACACCACAGATGACAGAAACAAAAGGGGAGCTGGCACAAACTCATACACTGCTGATGATGACATTAGTTCAGGCAGCAGCAACATGTTTTCTATGTTCTTCAGCAGGAAGAATACAACAGCCACAGGGCTACAACAACAACTCCTCAACAGACAAGACAGTGCATCACCCAATGCACATGAGAACATACAAGACACAATGCACAAAGATTTACAGTGGGCAAATCCAGTGCGCAAGGATACTGAATCCAGTGCAGCGGTCAGCAGTGATACTGACAGCTACTCAGCGCGCAAGGATACTTCAGGCTACACACTTTCAGGACCCAATGCAGTGTGCAAGGATACTGTGACGCAGCCTGTACCTGCCATAGCAGCTGTCAGGCAGGCGCTGGCTGGTGCATTTCAGCTGCTGATGGCGTCAGAGGCTGAACCAAACTGGCTGAGGGGCAATGCACGACGCTTTGATGTGAAGGCATGGGGGAAAGTGATCTCACAAGCACAGCTGCTGGCGCTAAGGTGGGTGTGTTATAATGTCTAACAATGTTGCCGGGCTGCTGGCCTTTACATAATGCAAGGAGCAGCAGCAGCAGCAGCAGCGGCAGCAACGATGCATTGGCAGTTGTTGCGCAGAAGCTGCATTGCCAAAGGGCTGTTAGAGATGGTGCAACAAAGAAGGATCAGGAACTGGCTCTATGTAGAGGTGTCCTGTACAAAAGGCGAGAATCATAGCTACTGACAAATTGCTTTTGTTTTCAGGTTGAGTGGCCTAGATCTGATCCGGCGCGATCACATGTTACTTCTTGACTCCTCACATTCCCTGGCAGTCCAGCAGCCCTTGCAGGAGCTGCTCAAGTCCCTATACGGTGCTGCTGCTGCTGCTCTCAACCGCCTGGCAGCAGAGGTGGCTGACAGAGGAGATGACTCATCACCGGCAGCAGTGGCAGCAGCAGCACGCCGGCAAACAGCAGCAGACATCCTGCAGGTGAGATGTGAATAGTGACAATGGTAATAACATAATGCCATATGATGTAACATACAACTCTCTGCTTCTGTTAGGAAATTGAGCAAGCAGTACAATTCGTTTGTAGCCACTGATGGTGAACAAAACCTATGTCAACAGTCACTGCTGCTGCTGCTGCCACTACTTGTCCTGCTCAGAGCTCAGGCTGGTCTGCTGCTCGTCAGGAGCTGTTACAGCTTATGGAGCAGCAGTTGGTTGACTACTATCAGAAGCTGCGGGCTGCATCAGAAGACACCCCTGTGACTCTGCCTCCGGTGCAGTGGGTAAGGTCTGGAAAGATGATGTTGCAGCAACACTGTGAAACGGTTGCAATAACAGTAGTAAAGTTTCAAAGATGTGTACGGATCACACAGATGTCGATTGCCATTGCTGTTGATAACACTCGACAGTCAAAGATGGCCATATTGTATGCCATGCAAGTTTGTTATCATGTCAATTCATCCGTGCATGTTATATGTGTTGCATATGGTGAACTGTTAGTGCACATGTAAGTGAACATTGCTGCTGCTGCTGCTGCTGTTTTTGAAGGTCCGTCAGTGGATGTTCTTCATTGTAGCTACACTTGGTATGATGGACGCTGTTGATCAGCTACTGGCAGCAGCAGCACCAGCTCTCTCAGCACCGAGGCGCAGCAGTAGATTCAGCATAAGTGGACTGCTTGGCCGCACTCAGCAAACCACAAAGCAGCAGTCAGTTAGTAACACACAGCAGCAGCAGCATATGGCAAATAATTCAGCAGGAGCAGCTGCAGCAGCGAGCAGAACTGATCAAGAGTCTCAAAAGCGGTCAGAGGTTCCCAATGCACAGCAGCAGCAGCAGCAGCGATCCAGTGGTGCATTTGCCAGGTTGCGGCGGTCCGTCTCGAAACATACAGGCTGGCTGGCCCCCTTGTTACCGTTGGTGGCTAATATAGGTCAAGCCGAACACTTGTACATCATAATCACTCAGGATCTGCCTAGTATGTTCAGCAGCAAGAAAGGTAGGTGCGGCTGCTGATTGACCTGACAGGACAGTCTTGATGTATCAACTGCAAGAGGGTCGATGATAACCGATCTATCAATGTCGTACAGTTTGCATGCAGGCAGCAATACAAGACATACCTGATTCTTCATGCGTGTGTACCAGCAACATGCCCACATTCACCATTCTTTGGCAACTGCTATTGTTGATAATGTGCTACCTTGAAAGTTTTGGGTTCAAATGAGATTCTTGTGTCAACAAGAATCTCACTTGTGTCAACAAACAACTGCTGCTGCTGCTGCCGCCGCCGCTGCTGCTGCTGCTGCTTCTAATCCCCCTTTTGATTGTAGCGTTCATCGCTCAACTCAAGTCCCGTCGCTTTCGAGCTGGGTTGAAGTATTGGTTTGTGTGCAGCACGGTCCTTGTGTCACTCATTGTGTTGCTGCACCACTTACCCGACATCTACAAGTATGCACCAAATTTCGGATACAGTGCTGCTGCTGTCGGCATGAGTGACAGGGTGGAGTCCACAATGTTTAAGGTGAGCAACATGTGTATAGTGCAGCAATGCAGTCACAGAAGACAATGCTGACAATTGCAATGCAACTGCGATGCATAGAATGCAATTGTCGAGCATGATAATGCACATGCAAAGCCAGATACCCCAGATTTTGTCAAGTGGGCATCTATGGCAGCCTATGTGGTGCATGCTTGGTTGGTCGTGCGCTACAGACCTCCGCAGACTTGCTTTGAGCTTCTGATCTAACCATTTGTGTAGTTCATCTTGTTGTGGTATGTGTTTGTACGTGTGTTTATGCATTGTGGTTACAGCTGTCAATATTATGACAATACGGTGCGACATATGTATGTTTACTGAACCTGCTGCCACCAGGTGTTCGTCTGGGTGAGCAGCAGTATAGGAGGAGCTGTTGTCGGTTGGGCCCTAATGTCCACTGCCTCTATGGCCAACAATGCAGTAGCTCTAGCAGCAGTCTTATGCAGCATTGCCTTTCTCGTTGGCGCTCTAGGCAAAGCTGGGAACAATCTCGTGATCTTATTCACGCTGATGACGATTTCTTCTATAGTACTTTGCCAGTATGTCGGCTGTTGTGACCACACGGGCTCAGGCATGATGGCAATTGTACGAGGGACTTCTGTGGCAGCAGCAGCACTGTATGCCGTGCTTTTGCAAAACCTGATCTGGCCATGGTATACTTCCACCTGGGCACTTGAGCAGCTGGGGCAGACGTACCGGGAAGCTGCGGATATGCTTGCAGATCTGGTTTGTCAGATGTGCAAGGAAACTGATCAACTGATCAGGGCTGATCTGAGCAGTGATGATGAGGTCCAAGGTTTGTCTGGTAGCAGTGCTGCTGCCGCTGCTGCTAGTGGTGGTGGTAGGCAGGGTGGAGTTATATCCAGGTTGGAGAAAATTGATGCGGCTGTGAACCAGATTCTGGCTGAGCAACAGCAGCAGCAGCAGACGCAGGAGGATGGTACAGCAGCAGCAGCGTCAGCAGCAGGTGATGCCAGAATTGATGTGAGAAGTGTCAGTAGTTTGCAGACTCTCCAGCAGGTTTTGAAGCAGCAGCCGCGGGAGCAGCTTCCTGTGAATGCAGGCAACGACACATCCCCAGCAGCAGCAGCAGCAGCAGCAGCAGCAGCAGTGAAACCATCTCCTAGCAGTCATGTTCAGTTACAGGCCAGACTGATGAAACCACTGATTCAGGTGAGACTTTAGCATGTATCAGATATGATGATGTGGCCTTTGTTATAAATGTGTCACCATATCCCCTCCAGAACGTATATCTGGCTCTGCAATAGCTGGCCTGTTTTGTAAAAACCCCTTCGCTTTCCATCAAGTGTTGTGCCTGCTGCCAATTGGTGCGTGGTTTTGCTATCTGGCAGATTATAGAATCACCTATATCTACATGCTTTCACAGCACGTCTCACAGCAGCCGTGTTCTGTTGTCCTGCAACCATTTCCTGCTGGTGCTGCTGCTGTCCTTATATACTTGCAGGTGAAGATGTCTCTACTGCTTGATGCCAATGTCTGGAACTCTGGACCCTATGCAACACCACCAGTAAGAGTCATAAGTTGGCACAATGGCTCCAGTACCTCATCAGCTATCTGATCATGGGTTGTTTTTGACAGAAAATGCTCTCACCAGGGATTGAACATCGGGTCATCAGACTTCTGATCTTGGGTTTGTTTATAGCAAGGACTAATGTGCAGATGTCTGGTAAATTGGTGACCACAGCAAGAGGGGGCAACTGCTGATCAGCGGTTTGTACGTGCTCAAGATGCGAACAGTTTGTGAACAGCTCCCTCGTGTAAATATTCAAACGGAAACGTTTGTGACATCACTCAGTTTCATGGATTGGTTTCCGCGTTGCCAGTCAACCAGCTGACCGCCGCTGCTACTGCTCCTCCTCCTGCTGCTGCTGCTGCTGTTGTCCGCTGTTCAGGTTGTCCGCCATATGTTACATTGCATGTTTGATGTTGCTGATGCTGTTGGTGCCCTCCAGCAAGTGTTGTCAGTGTCAGTAACACAGCCGTCAGGGAGCTGGGACTGGCTGCTGCTGCAGATGGCTGAGCCCCTGGGAGAACTGCTGCTAGGGGTCAAGGAATTAGCAGATGTGACAGCAACACATGTGGAGCAGCCAACACAGCAATCAGCAGCCAAACTGTTGAAGAAGGTGAGTCAGTAGACTGCTTTGGTATGTAGATTGATCATCAGCATATCATGACTAGCATCATTTGTATAGGAATACTGCTGTTCGGAAAGAGAATTTTGAGTTTTGTGATCAGCGCTAGGTTTGTTATGAAGCTATTTGGTGGGGTGCTGTATGTTGCTGCAGATACAAGCAGTGCAGCATCAGAGGTTTGAGTTCTTTGCCATCCAGAGGCATTACCGGCGGCTCCTGCATCTGGCCTTTGCCGCCCAACCTGATCTGATACAGTTTCATCCACAAGATCATCACGATGGCGATCATGATGGCAGCAGCAGCAGCAGCAGCACTGGTTGGCAGCTTGAGGGTCATATGCGCTTTGCTAGCTCACTGTTTGTGACGGGCAAAGTGTTGGATAGGATATCTGCGGTGGCGAGGTGTGCTCTGGACGTGAGACAGAGCTGATGATGCTGATGGCGACCTCTGGACAGTGATAAGTCAACATGATGTTTCTGGTGCATATCAATCAGCGTATCAGGCATCTTCTTTGGTGCATGGCTAACTGTATACATGGTGTCTTGGACGATATGAGCTTTACGAGTATGGCAGTGATCTTGATGATTATGCAAGGGAGCGTTTGGCAACAATTAAATTTACAATAAGAATTTTGACTTGAATAAGAGGTATGGCAGTCGCATAATATTCAGTTGAAGAGTTTTCAGCTTCTTTTTGTATAAAGTTGCAACAATTGTTTGGCTGAACAACAGCAGTCTAGTCAGGGCGTGCAGGTGCAGCGTGACCTAGCTTGTATGTTGCCCGACAGTAGATTGATCAGCCAGGAAAGCATGGCTGAAAGCTAGTGCTGCCCTTGCCCAAGTCTGAAGTAAAGTGGCCATTGAAAGTTTAAATCCGAACTGAACTATGATGATCGATCAGATATCTGGTCACTGACAGGGTCTTGTCTTGAACATTATACCCTTAGCATAGACCAGCATCCAACAAACAAAGAAACTAATGAGTGCTTCATCATTCTATCTGCGCTTGTTGTCTCCTGTTCACCGAAACTGCGCTTGCAGCTGCAGTGAGCTACATCGTGGGAGTACCGTAGGCATGCCGTCCCTCTCACACCGCTTCAAGCAGCCGTTGTACTCAGACTGCGAGCTGGTTTTTCGGTTGCAATCCCAGGCAGTTGATGTTGATGATGAGGCCCGTCCAAGCAAACGCGCCAGAACAGTATTACAGGAACAGCTCGGGCCAGAGGTAGTTGCTGCGTTCCCTGCGCACCGGGTTATACTGTGCAGCAGCAAGTACTTTGAAGCACAGGTCAGTTGCAACAAACCAAACGCGCTTCAGTAGCAGACTGGCTGTACTTCAAGACCTCTGCCAGGAGCCTGTCCGTTTTGTTATAGTGCTGATGGACTGACACATATCCTGCATAAGTGCATGCTGTTATACTCCGCTTGGGATCAAATTCTGTTTGCTAACAGTGCAGCGTCTGCCACAACCAACAAAGCCTTCTTACTGGTGTATTTGTGCTGGGGTTATTGAGGCAAAGGGGTGTTTCCTGTGTTCAGGTGCAAAACTGGCAGCCAGCATCCAGCAACACCTCAGCAGGATTAGGCAGTAGTAGTGAACAGACACACGTCGACAGATTGGTGCTGAGCCTGACCATTGCTTCAAAAGATGAACGCCCGGCAGCAGAGGCAGTCATAGCAATTCTGTATGGAGTGGATGATGCTTTGGTTCAGCTTGAGCATCACCAGTTGGTGCAGGCGCTTATTATTGCGGACATGATTGATGAAACAGAGGTTGCAGAGCGGATCAGCAGGCAACTGCGGTCAGCCACAGAGTCCCCAGACAGCTTGTCAGAATCAGCACTGATTGCATTGGCAGGCCTGTCTGCCTGGCCTCAGTGCTTGCTGCAGTTGCTGCCCTCTATTGTTGGAAGTGCCAGCTGCTGCAAAGTAGATCAGGTAGATTTGAAGGCAGCGCTAGCTGCAGACAAGAACAAGGTCATGCAGCGCTTGTTGACAAGTGTGTTTGGAGACCTTCAGGCGGTTTGGAGGGATAATGACCTGCAGAGTATACTCATGCAGCTGCCGTGCCCTGCAATGCTGTTGTTGCTCAGCTCAGATGACTTGCGGGTTCCTTCAGAAGACATTGTGCTCTTCTCAATTCAAGAGTACAGTAATACAAGACAGATCGAAGACACTGCTGTCACAGAACTTTATGAATGTCTGCGAGCTCCTTGCCTGTCAGATGTCATGTTGCACTACCTGACATTGCGCAAGGATGATCCAGAGCCTACTGAAAACAGCTATGCAAGCAAACTTAGAGCGCTATTGCTGTGGAGGCGTTCTGTGGTTGGGGAAAGGGACAGTAAAGAGTATAAAGAGCAGCTGCTTGAGCTGAAACCTCCTCACTGCTGGCTGCTTGGGCACAGGCAACTAGTTCCAGCTACTCCAGCCACTGTTGATTGGAAGCTGCCTGTTGAAGAGCTAAAGGAGGCATGTAGGTTGGCTTTGGCAAAGAATAAGAGTCAAGAGCTTTACAGTCCTTGGACCCCACCGATGTCTGGATTTGTTTGTTTTATGATGGCTTTTTGTGAAGTGGCAGGTGGCAAAGTCAGAATCGACATAGGTGTTGGTCCAGGATCATCCCAACGAGGTTTCTTCTTCAAGCTGCAGTGTGCTGTTATATTCAATGGTGACCGGAGAGACAAAAGCATTGGGTGTCTGCCAGGTGGGCATGCAACGGTCTGGGAAGATTTCTTCAAGGTTGGAGCAATGCCCAGTGGTTGGGATGAAGCTGTCTGGGTTGCTAAGGGTCTACCCACAAGCGGTGACCTGATGTTGACCTTGGAGGTCTTGAGTGTATCATGACCATGAGTAGTCACTGAGTTCGAAACACAGCAGGGTATGTAGTGTGTACTCGCTCTGCTCGTTCCCACCAAGTGATGTATACTGTATATGATCGATGGTTTGCTCCTCATAGTATGTCTGATCTTGCGTCTATGGATAAGTATCCATCTTGCCCAGTGCATGTGCAACGTACTGCTGGTTTGAATGCGGCACATGTTTCCTCCTTGTTACGGTTCAGATCAGGGGCCTATGATTTGCCTGTGGCTGTTGGCAGGTGGCACAGGGACTCTGCTACTGGACAGCGTGCTCCGCGACAGAATAGACTATGTCAATTGCGTTCTTCAGGTTTGCTGGGAGATGAGTTTCATATGGTGTTTGAATGTGCCTTCTATCAGTCCGTGCGTGCTTGCTATCCTGGGTTGTTTGTTCAGTTTGGTGGCTATGATGCTCTACACTCACACATCAAGCGGCCGGCGCCTACATGTTCTCATTTATGTCTCAGAATCCGCGTCTTGTTGTAGCTTTCATACATGCTTGTTGGTGACGTCGTTGCAAACAAGATATGCAGTTTGTGGTAGAATCTGAGTCTGGTTCTATGTCTGAGCTTGACAGTATCTCTGATGAAGTTTTGGATGATGAACTTGCAGATTTACCAGATTGATTCTGGTATGGTTGTGTTTATCTTCTCCCCCATGAGCCACTAGTTGGCTCCTCACGGGAGTGAACCCTTAAAGGGTAACTGTCACCAAAACTTGCAAGTACAAGTGTGGGCTTCAGCTTGGGGGACTTGACTTAGTGTTGTCACTTGTATATCATGTACCTAGTAGGCGATCACAATAAGGGGCACAATAAGAGGCACACTTGGTGCTACACTTGCAGGAGGTGGACCATGATTTTGGCTCTCTCAGAGTTGGCATCCTATTGCATGTCCCTAAGGGTTCAATGCCCAAAGGCCGTACAGCCGGACTGGGTTCACTTGTTTGTTTTGTTTGTTTGGAGCTTTCATCACGGTGCCTGGGTAGGATATAGCAATGGAGTGAGAGCCAGGTAGATTAGTGGCTGGAGTGGGTGTTGCTACTACTACTAGCCTCGTGTAGCACCTCGGGTACAGTCACATGGATTGTTCTCATGCTGTGTTATGCTCACTTGAGACTAAGCGCATGTAGGCCGATGGGGCTCCATATTGCACCCGCTACTTGCTAGTCACTCCTGCAGCTTGTGTTCAGGTTGACCATCATCTTGGCTCTCTCAGAGAGCCTGTTCAGACATTCCATTGCAGATCCCTCAGGGAGTCAATGCCCAAGGGCCGTATTGCCGGAGCGGGCTTGCTTGTTTGTTTGTTTGTTTGGCCTCGGAGATACTATTAGGAAGCATCATGTGAATGATGGCTCACGTAACACATCCTCTTAGTAACAAGCTCATCATCATCATCATCATCATCATCATCCGATGATGGCATCATCTTGGTGACTCATTACTGAATTTCTTTTTCCCATGGTTATCTAACCCGTTTGAATAGAGCAGTTCACAATATTCTTCTTGGCCATGACGATCTGAGAGTTACCTAAAATAACTCGCCTTTAGTAGTAGTAGCAACACCCATTCCAGTTCCGGCCACAACGCCCTTGGGAATGAAAAAAACGGTTGGCTGATGCAGCCATACCACAAGATACATCAACCCTCTGGGGTAGCCTTGCCAAGGCAAAGGCTACTGATCAACGGTGTTTGAGCCAACATTGCATCATTACAAACGGTGCTGTCAATGACATTTGCCAACCGTTGGTTCTGACATCATGATGACAACAAGTTGTTAAAAACAGCCAATACCAGGCTCCTTGAGCATGCATTCAGCAGAAGACATCAACAGGGCCAAGGCTTCCTCACCTACTGGGCCAATCAACCTCACTCAACTTCGATATGCACAACACAGTGCAGGCCCTGAACATATGCAAACTCACATGTAGCCTGCCTTATCTTAGCCAGAGGCCTCTGAATGCATGATCCAGGTTCAACTCTCAAAGCACCACCAGGCGCAACCAGCTAGCTGCAGCTGTCTACGACGTTCTAGATCCTTCAATCACCCAATAAAACAACACGGAAATGTGGTAATATACATACAGTTGTATACAACGCTTAACAACTTCTACATCCTGCATCAGTACCCCTCATTTTCCCTCTACTTGCTCCCGGATACTATTCAAACCCTGTAAAGCATCATTTAGTTGTTGTACAAGATCCTTGACAGCAGCCATGCGGCGCTCATACTCTTCTTGCAGATCTGTAACACACAACTCTGACTGAACACGTGGCTGCTGCTGCTGCTGCCGAACTCCAGTACTTGGCAGCATGGTGTTGCCTGCCATGGTTTGCTGCTGGCTAGGTATTGGCTTTGGAGCTTGCGCTGCTGGTGTAGCTGCAGTGCAGTTATGCTGACCTCCTAATGCAACCTCCAGACCTTGTGCTGTGGTGAGCACAGTTTGCAACTGACTGTTGTAAGCATCAACAGTAGCAGAGGCCCGGGGCCCTGTGATGAGCGCACTACCTGCAGCAACTAGTTTGGGAGCAGTTGAAGGGTCTACTCCAGCACCTATGCTGCCAAATACATCTTCAACAGACTTGTTGCTGGAAACAGCAGCAGCAGGTGCAGCAGGAGGCAGTCCCTGATCTGACCCAACCCCAGGAGCAGGTGCAGTAGCTCTGAAGCCAGCAGCAGCTGCCATTGCTGCTGCAGCCTTTGCAGCAGCAGCAGCCGCAGCAACTGCCACCTCAAGGGGGTCAGCACTGCCGCCAGCATGCAACCCCCCTGCTGGTGCAAGTGGTGCTGCTGTGCTGGGAATAGCTGCAACATGCTCATTAGCAGATGGGCTTGCATCAGCAGGCGCAGCAGCAGTAGCTTCACAGCATCCGACCCCAGAAGCTGGCAGCTGTTGCGGAGCAGAGGCCACTGGAGCGGCAGCAGTGATGGTTCTGCTATCGGGGAGAGCTAATCTAGACAGCAACTGTAGTGCCTGCTCCTCAGACTGCTGCAAATCAACAGG
>LWCB01007580.1:0-16541 GCA_001630525.1 Coelastrella sp. M60 | reverse complement strand
CTCGCTGTACCAATGCATCGGCTCTCACTGGCTTTGTATTAATAAGCGAAGGTAGCTGATCACAGCTGACAGAGCTTCACGGGAACTGCTTTTTGCCTGCACAGGTGTGTTCAACATGTGAAGCTCTTTACAAACCGCAACAATACAGTGCTGGTTGGCACCCGGGATAAGAACGTTACTGTGTTTACCCCAACAAGGAACAGACCTGAGGGCAAGCTGGTAGCTATCAGGGGCTTCCAAGACAGAGCTATATATAAAGGTAAATCTGCCATAGCAGCAATGCTTTGATGCTGATGTGTTCAAACACATCACTGGGTTGCTTGGCGGTGGTGGTCCACGCTTGTTGTTATGCAGTTCTGTCGACAGCCTTGTACTGCCATATCTCATGATCCACCTTTGTAGATCAAGCTATAATGTGGTTTGCATTATGTCAACACACATGGTTGTGTCTGCACTGGTTTGACCGCAGCCGCCACTGCAACAACGCCGGCAACCACCAATCCAGGGGTGCTAAAGCAGTTACAGTTTGTTTGGGGTGCAAAGGTGTGCAATTGTACTGACCCGACAACAGCAGCGCCCAAACCCATGGCAGCAAGCAGGACACCGCCAGAGGCAGGGGATCAGGGTAGCACAAACAGCAGCAGAAGCGGCAGGCGGTTAGCACAGGTACTGCAGCGAGCAGCTGCCAGCAGCGTTGTTCTTAAGCCTGAAGAGCAGGAGGAACTTCAGCATCTGCGCAAGCAGGAATGGCAACGTCAGCGACAACAGCACAAAATCTGGCGGCGCCAGCAGCTGTCAGATGTGGTGGCTCAAGCCATAGCAGGGTTACCATTTCCTGGTGCAGAAGCAGCGGATGACGGAGGGCTTGACTTACAGGCCCAGCAGTTGCCTGAATCTAGACCCTCAACATTGGCGTCCATGTTTGCCGCAGCTGCTCTGGGAATGGATGGCAACCTGCCTGCTTATGATGGACCCAGCACTCACCGCATGCTGAGTGTGATAGCTCCAGACAGCAGGCGGCCATGCCCCGTGCTCACATATCCATTCCAGACCCTGGGGCAGATCAATGCCAAAGCTTCGGATGGTGGTTTTGTGTGCTCAGGAGGTCTGATTGGACCTGATCGGGTCTTGACAGCGGGCCACTGCGTTTGGGACGATCGTGGGACACAGGGGCCGTTCAAGGACCTGGCCTTTGCACCAGCACAGTGGAAGAAAGACGGAAAGATTACTGCTCCCCTTGGTAAGGTGGAATGGGACTATGTGACTTTGTTCGAAGCTTATGTGAATGATCCGGACGGTGAGGGCTTGGGGTATGATGTGGCTGTTATCACATTGTCCAAACCCATCGGACAGCAACTGGGATATCTTGGCATCAGGGCAGATCCCTCACCATGCTCTCCATCACCACTGAGCCTAACTTTGGCTGGATATCCTGGAGATGATCCGGAGTATCCCATACCAGGGGGCTGGCAGGGCGGATGCTTCTATGATGTCTGCCAGGTTAACTTCTCATGCAGCGTGAGCATAACCAATCACACGTGTGACAGTTATGTGGGTCAAAGCGGAGCGCCAATGTATGATAAGCAGAACTTGGTCAGGGCGGTGCATACACTGGGAGTGCTGCCGGGCTTCAGTACCACCAATGGTGCTATCACTATACAGAAGTTCATCTTGGACAATGTTATGGGGTACTGGAAGGAGACTTCTGGCTTTACACCTGTAGCACCAGGCTCTGTTGGCACTGGATCATATTACTAGGCCAGGCTTAGTATGTACCTTACCAACATCAGGGTATAGCTTGCTACTTCCCCGACAACATGACCCCATCGTCTCTGGAAAAAAGGATAGGCTCATGTTGGGCATGCACTGATGTTGATTGGATTGTGGTGTAGTCCGGTAGTGTCTTGTTGTTGATGCTGTGTGGCAGCATCTGTGTTGACTCATGCTTCAAGTGCCTTTACTGTGCTGCTTTACTGACTGTTTTTGGGGTCGTGCAGTCAGTTTACAGCGTGTGGATTATTTCTTCACAAGCAGCTAGGAGTAGGGGCAATCAGCCAAGTTGCTAGCTAGGCACACCATGAAGTTTATTTGTATACGTCCCAGAAATGTGGACACCTGCAATCTATGTCCTTGCTCTGCTCAGAGCGTTAGGCCACTGGGCATGTGCAAGCGTCTGAGATGAGTGCACGTGATTGGTGTTTTGCTGGAACAAAACAGCGCTGCCCATTGTTCTAAACTTGTTTGTTTGAGGCATGTCATGAAGCTGCAGATTGCCCTGCATTATAGGCCCTGGGCTAGCACTCAACCAAATGCAGAATAATATTTCATTGATTCACCAGGCCTGGTGTTGTTCATGCTCATGACTGCATATGGTGGATGTACTGCATCAGGTGCAGCTGCAGCTGGGCAGTCTGTTGGCTGCACTGCTGCTTGATGTACTGAGCATGAGCAAAGTCCTCAGATATTCAGATATGGGTCAGCTTGTCACCTCCAAAACAGATCATTGAAACCCGCTGATGGGTAGATTCAAATGTGAATATTCTTTGCAGTTAACGTGCAGCTATGCTGCTGAAACAATGTTGACTGCAGGAATGGTGAAGTGGTGCAGATGCCAGCTGACTGTTGCTGTAGTGTTGTAATCATCGACACTGCTGAAAGGTCTTCCTTGCTTCTACTACCAACCACTGGCCAGCGCTGGCGCTAGCGTGCAAAGGATGTCACAGGACTGCTGGGCAAATTTGTCTGTATGATCATCTGCCTACATCGTACTACTAGTACTAGTGTATACTTGCCTGCCAGGTTTGGAAGAGTACCAGATTGACCATGGTCCATTGCATGATTGTTGCAACTGCGATATCTGCTGATCAGCCCTAATCCTCTGCCCAGCAGCACTGCAGAATCAATGCCACTGCTAGTGGCCAGTAGCGAGAGGAAAAGCCGTATTTCGAACCTCGAAGTGGCATCTCAAAGCAGCTTGCGATGCCAAGCCCCAGCGGTGCATCACACTGAACTCAGAGGACCGCAAATTAGCACCCTCCGGCTTGTTGACAGGGCCCATGCATACACATACATCAAATGAGCTACGTTGTGGCATGCCACAGTGTGCCTTGCGCATCTCCAGCCCTCACAATCGCACCTTGTGGGCCCCAGGCTGTGTGAGGCACCTGGCCTGCAGGCGCTGCTGTACTATAATATAGTATACAAACTTTGGCCCAGGCGTCCTGCACCCTGCACCCTGTCCAAGCTTGCTCTTCCTACTGCCCCATTAGATGTGCCTGACCATCAGGCACATCATTTCAGGAACCTAGATACTAATCAATCACGCTGTGCTTACCCCTGCCTGAACTACCCTTGAAAACAAAATCAAGCAGCACCCGATTGAACTCTTCAGGCAGCTCCAGGTACAACCAGTGGTTGGCCCTGCTGAACACAACACTGCAGCAGTCAGGTGCCGTTTCCGACAGCGTGAGGCAGCCTTCTACTGGGAATATGCCGCTCTGTCCACCCACTAAGTTCAAGCAGGGAATCGTGAGCAGCGGCAAAACAGGTCTCCAGTCCAACTGCAACACAAAGCAAGGCGTAGGTGCGTGTAGCATACCCCCAGAAGATCACATACAAAGATATTATGAAGGAAACAGAGCATGTTGCTGTACAGGTAGTAGCAAAGCATCTGACTGTAGACACGACGCATATGTGATAATGCTGATGACCCGGCATATTACTATGTCACACCTGTGTGTGGTCTGCCATGAGTGCGCCAAGTGCTTGAGCCTTGCACTTCAGAGTCTCTTCTGTCAGTAACTGCAAAACATCCTGTGGCAATTTCAGGCTCAAGCAACACTCTGCATTGCCAGCTGCTACTGCCGCTACATCAACATTTCCTTGCTGCAGGTCTCTTGCAAGCTGAGATGGGTTGCCTTTGCTGCCGAGCTGCCAGTCATGACTGGGATCCTGCAAGGGTGCTTGATCAACAAACACAGCTTGTCGCAGCCGCTGTGTTCCGAACAGCTCCACATACGACCAGATGACTGCACAGCCCATGCTGGTGCCTACCAACGTTACCTGCAAGCCAAGTGTGAGATGTGGGTAGGCATCATGTGCGACTGCAAGTGCTTACTTGCACCCAGAGAGGACTGCTAGGGAGCCTTGCTGAGACACTGTGGCGGCAAAGCGCGGATGCAGAGGCGCTGACACGATGTGTTTGTAGCAAATTGACTCATGCAGACGGAGTGAACACTGGTGATCATCCAGAGGGGGCAACTCCAGTGCTGCTATGCTGGTCAGGCATGCTGGCCTGTCTACAGTAGTGATCACAACACGAAAGTGCTGATATCTCAACTAACAAGTTACCTCAGACAAGTTTAGAGCTTCCAGAAAGTTCTTCAAGTCCGCGGCTAATCTAGCAATATGAAATCCATGGTTTGGGCTGTCACTTTCTCCATGGAATCTCTGGTCATATGCATACACCTGGCACCCTGCGCTGCTCAGACCCGCCTGAAGGTTGCGGCTGAAGTACTTGCGGCTACCTGACCAGCCGTGAATCAAGACGATGCTTGGTCCTACTGTTCCATGACTCTCGTAGGCCAAACGCACGCCATCGTTTGTTGTGATGTACTGCACCATTTGCCCAGTTCAGGGGCTTCCGATGGCTGCAGGGCTGCAGGAAAAAGAGCAGGCAGTATCGGTGGTGAGTGTTGTATCTTGGCCGGGTTGCATATTATTGCTAATTGATTCCCACAGATGTCGCGACGTTGATGATTTTGTGCCATCCCTCTGAGACTCCTAGATGTCAGCCGCTGCATGCTGTTCCTGGTCAGGCTGGTGCAAGCTGGCAACATCATTAAGGAGCATGTAAAGTTGTTGCTGCACTGCGTATGCAACTCCATAGTCCAGAAGTGTGAATCTCCAACAATTTGCGGCACACAGGTGGTATAGATGCGGCACTGTCTAGGTGCAAGTCCTATCCTGGTTGCTGGTGTACCTTACAAGCTTTATTCCCGCTGTTGGGTGCCGCCACGCGGTAATGCTTGGTGCTTCAGAAAGTTTGGTGTTGTGCAGGTGACGTACGCCTGCAGTATCTTTGATGCGTCTCATGGCGCGTTGCTGAAGTGACACACCGTACGTGTAGTGCAGTGCCTGTCCAGTTCGCGCTGTTTCCCGAAAAGTAAAAGACAGAGCTGAGTGTATTACTCAGCAACTCGTGCCTCTTTGATTCATTGCGTGTACACTCCCGCATCTTGTAAGCTTTTGCGCGATGTATGCATTTTCCACCGAAGCGTCTGCCAACATGGTGTGATCGCTTCAACTTGAAGATATTGCATGATCCAGTTGCTGCTGAGTTGAATGGGGAAGGGTGGGAAAAGCTCCAGCCACAGCATGGCTCAACAACAAGAGCAACCACCTGCTGACATGTTGGCCCTCCCACATATAGAACCTTTCCTGCAGCCAGACTTCAACGCAGCAGAGTTCACAAGTCGGATACTAGCAGCATCACGGACTAGTGCACAAGCACAGACAGAGGAGCTCAAACAAGGGGTCAGGCAGTTGGAGCAAGCCCTGAGCACTCATGTACTGGCCAACTACCAGGGTCTCCTGCAGCATGTACGGTGCTTGGCGAACACAGAACACTCGCTGCAAGACGTGATACTCTCAGTTAGCTCGCTACAAGCCTCAGTCAAACGCATCAGAGCTGAAATCGAAGGACCCTATGTGCAAGTCAAATTGAAAACCCGACAACTGCACTATATACATACCACCATTGAAGTGCTTAGGCATCTAGCTCAACGCATCAAGCTAACGCAGAAGCTAAGGCAGCAGCTAGCAGCAGCTCCTGCGCTGTTGGACTTGGCCAAGGCGGCCAAGCTTCTGACAGATATAGCAGCTATCAGCAAAGAAGCAGACATGACCGGACTCGAAGCAGCAGAGGCAGATGAAGAATTTTTGAAGTCAGCGGCAGCACAAATACAAGATCAAGCGCAGGTCAGCTGCATATGCCAGCATATTCTCACTATCTTGTCACATGGTTCTGTGCACCACCTGTTGTTGCAGCAGCAATGTGGTGCTGATACAAGATCTGAGCACTTTTCCACCTTGCAAGCTCACCCACAGCAGTGAGCGATAATCAATTGCAGTCATCACGGTCGCCGTCCTGATTAGATAGTCAGAAAGAGCTCTATGCAACGTCCACAGTGGCACCAACGGGTCATCACCCCCTGTGACTGAATGACTCAGCAAGTCTTCTGTGATATATGACATGTCTATGATCCCTTCTCCAGGCATTTCTGATTGATGGCATGGAGTCCCTCAGCCAAGCAAAGGTTGGCAGTGCTCTGCAAGTCTTCTTCAACCTAGACTACCTGCAACAAGCAGTGGACTCAGTGCTGCAGCAGCATTTGCTGGAGTTGGAACGGAGCTTCAAGCATTCTTTGGACAGCAGGCACCTCAGCATGACAGCAACAGCAGCAGCAGCAACAGGGGCAGGCGGCGGGTCAGCAGCAGCAGCAGCAGGTGGTAGTGTAGGCCCTGGGGGAGCTCGGGGTTTAGTCCTGCCTGCTCCTGGGGCAGCAGGTTCTTGGCAGGTGCGGTTGTGTAGCTGTGCATGTGAATGTTTCTAAGGCAATGTTGATACTGTGGCAAGATAGCTAGCATGCTTGTATCAGTGTGCCGGACCAAAGGCTGGCATTTGACAGCACCTGTCATGCTGAACATATCACCAGCACGAGCAGTTGAGCAACCTTAAAAGGGTCTGCAACATCGTGCTAAGCGGCTTTAGAAATGCTGGGGTGGTCAAGGTTTGTGGAGTTGTCGCAGCACCATGTCCTGATACTGTTGTGCTGTTGCTGGGCTAGCAACGCTTATGATGGTTGGACTACGGAGTGTACTCATGAATGGCTTGAATCAATGCAGGATGTTGCTTGACAACCGCTTCTTGTGCTGATGACAGCACTGCTCCTGTCAGTTATCGTACTCTGTACCTGCTCTGTTTGCTGCTGCAGCACCAGCATCTTCAGCTGCTGCTGTGCATGTGGAAGAGCATCTGCACTGCTGCATCTCTTTGTGTCTGCAGGACAAGTTGTGGCAGTCTCTGCGAGGTGCCTGCGACTGCTTAGCTAACGGTGTGTTGGCAGTGTGGCACCTACAGCGAGTGGTGGCCAAGAAGCGGGACCCACTCAGTCATGTGCTGTTCCTGGATGTGTTGTGTCCACAAGGGCAGCAGCTCCTCACAGAGAAGTTCTGGTAGGAGAGAATGTCATATCTAAGTGACAACATTGCAGGCATAGATGTACAACCTATGTTTGTTGTGCATACAGTGGTGTCTGCCTGAGCAGCATGCTGCAGAGCCCGCTGCTGCTCATACTGCATACATTTTGGCGCTTCGTATTCTCTGCCAGGGGCTTCTGTGAGCAGCAAGCCTCAATGCAGAAGCTTTGCCTCCTGCCATAGCATATGCAGACCACAAGTATACCAAGCAGCTTGCCAATACACGGCACACACTGTCTGCATTTATGACGGCAAGTGTCACAAGCTTGCAGCTCAATCTGCATGAAGTATTCCTGTGCATCTTTGAGAGGCAGAGTGTGCAGAGGTGTTTATCAAATGCTGTTGCTGCTCCCTCAGGTTAAGTGCCATACGAGTGATGAGTGATGCATTTGCAGCAGCAGCTCGGCCATCTAAGGGTGGCTTTGTCCGTGATGCCCTCTCATCATCATACCCGAAGCTGGTTGCTCTTCTGGAGGCTGCATTTGCCAGGATACAGAATGAAAGCAGAATCAAGGTGGGTTATGGCTGATAGAAGAGATTGGGTAGTGGACGCTGGGTTGATGGGGTTATGGAGTTGAGTCCGAGTGCCTGGCCGACATTGGCTACATAGCCTACTGGCAGGCACCAAATATGGCGGCAGATATGCCTCCTGCCAATAAGAGACATGTGTCCTTTACTCTTGTGTTGACGGTGAGGTGACTGCTGGTTATACACACATGTATACACAGCCGTTTGCCTCTTGCAAGAGTCTTGTTGCACAAGCATCGCAGAGACTGTGAGAGTGCAAGCTGCAGGCCATAAAATATGATGTTCTGAATAGAAGTGCAAGAAGGCTTGTAGCTTTGGCACACTTGATGTGTAGTTACTCTGGTTAATGATCAATGCTGTTGTGCATGACGTATTGTTGCAGGGTGTCCCTCCAGCAGCAGTTCCAGATCAGCTAGCTGCCTTTTTAGACACCACGGCACCATTCAGAGATGCTTACCTGGCAGCTGGCTTGGGGAGAATGCAGGAGGTTGTCTCTGCAGCATTCCCAGCCAATGCCAGGCAACTGCCCAGTCCTGCAGATGTACAGAAGTGCATCGGGTATGAACCTCTCTGAGCTTGGCAGGATTATCATTGGCAAGATATGTCCTGTTTCAAGCACTGCCTTACTCCAGTTATGTATGTGTGAAGACTGATTGTGTGGAGCGGTATTTGCCACACCATCTCCGTTTTCTCCACAACAACAGCTGCAGCCTGGTTGACATGTTCTGTATATCCTACCAAGACTCTAATGATTGCATTCACAGGCTGGTGATTCCAGTGCTGAAGCCATTGTCATCTGCCACAGGCTTCTTCATGATCACCTCAAGGCAGCAGGCAGCAGTGCTCACCTTGCTGGTCTGCTGGGTTCAACAGTGGGTAAGGCGCTGAGGATGATGGCTGAGAATGCCGAGTACATGACAACATCTGGCCCAGAGCTGAGACAGGTGTGCAGTCCTCTTAACAGCAAGTGCAGCTAGTATGTTATACGAGCTCAGGGGGTGATTGCAGATGCAAAGAAGATCAGTCTTGCACGTCTGCAAGAGCAGCCAATGTTGTTCACCTCTGGTACGCCAGTTTGTTCAAGTGCTTGACAACCACAAAATGGATATTGGTTGAATGATCAATCCTGACAGCACCCTTGCCTGTACCGCCTTTTCATTGCATGATTACTGACAGTAATCACAACAGGAACCACGCATCAAATATGAGATCACGTACTGCTGGTGTACTGTAATGCTGCTGCAGGTTGTCCTTGGTCCTTCAGCTGGAGGTGCTGCTAATGCAGGTCAACTGCGCAACATTGCTGTATGTTCTCAGCTGCAAGAGGTGCACAGGTCCATGGCTTCACTGCTACCCCGCTTGCCAGTGCCTGCTGCTGCTGCATTACAAGGGCCGTTGGAGGTGTTGCAAGCTTGTGCCACTGATACAGGTGAGCGGTGCAGCTGCATGATGGGCGTTCTATCCTTTACTAACTGCTGTTGTTTAGTTTGCTATATATGGCCAGCCATGTTGAGGATCATGCTGACATATGATCCGGTTGTGCACTCTGAGCTTTGTGCTGTGTTCAATTCCGTGCTTGAGCTCTTTATCAAGATGGTGGTTGGATTGAAACCACATGCTGCTGTCATGCTGAAGTGGAAATGCTGTTGTGCATACTGCAGTTGCTCCCATATTCAAGGCAGCCATGGAGGTTTTTGAGGGTTACATCCTGTCTATGCATCAGCAGCAATGGGGTGCAGGGTCAGCAGCTGCATCAGAGGGTGCTGCTGGTGCAGAACGGGGCAGCAGCAGTGGTGCTGCTTGGTCTGTCACAGAAACCAGTGCGTATGTCAACGACCTGGCTAATGCCATTGCAGTATTCAGGTAGAGAACACTTTCAACTACTGAGGCAGCTGACACTTGCTCTGACACGGCACACAGAATCATTATGGTCCAGCTTGTGTCTCTATCTCTAAACATGGGCAGATGTGATTGATAGTGCCCAGCAGGTACAGAATTGTTATTGAAGCAGATAGGCAGGTCAGATACATTCTGAAAGCGCTGCAGGTTGACAATGCATGGCAGCATGCCTACCTGCTACCACTGTCACATCTGGCTGTTGTCAAAACCCTTCCCAGCAGTCTCAGCCTTGTTGCGTTCTGCTTTTCCTCTGCTTCAGGTCTGAGTACTTATCTAAGTTCGTACCCGCCCCCAGCCCCTCAGTTCCGTCTGTCGGCTCATCCCTGTCCGAACGTGCTGCATCTCGGTTGCTTATGTTGTGGGTTCGTCATGCTTGTCTGCTGCGACCACTTGAGGAGCAAGGCAAGCTGCAGCTAGCAAAGGATCTAGGAGAATTGCAGTTGGTTGTGGGGCAGGGACTGTTTCCTTTGGAGGCAATGGGGCCAGCGAACAGGTAGGGGGTCTTGGTCTTCAAAATAAACCTTACATTTGATGTGTCGGATGAGGCGGTGCGGTTGTGGTTCCGTTAGGTCGGCCATCAGTGATGGCTCATCACATATGCTGCTGAATGTGTCCGTCATCCCTGCTCCACATCTCTGAGGCCAGATGCCAAACAGCTTGTGCTACAATCCTCAGTCATCAATGGGTTGCCGTTGCTCACGCCAGCCTGTGATGTCTCTGGATGCCTTTTGCTGCAGGTGCCTACGGGCTTTCCGCGCCTTGTTGTTTGTTGATGACCAAGCATTGCCGGCTGCTGCATGTTTGAAGGACATACCAACCAGCTTGGTGCTGCAGCACTGCTTCAGCAGGTGGGGCTGGTATGAGGTCACATGTGCATGACACTGCAGCTGTCATGGGGTGCCTGCAAGGAATCGACATGAGTATGTGCTGGGCTTGTGAGTTGTCAAGAGTGCTGTTCTGAACTCACAGCGCTCTGCAGAATTGGACATTGAGCTGCAAGCTCTTGAGGTTTGGGGTTCACTCTGTGATCTGTCTAGCAGCCCATGAACAGCACTGCAAGACTTGGCACTGAGTGTACCGTGTTGTACGGTTTGAGCTCATTGCAGCTTTCAGGAATAAGCTTGCAACCCTGTCATTGCACACCTACTGCAGTTCTACTGCTGCAAGGAGGTACTTGCTGAATGCTCACTGAGCTTGTTGAAAGCTCACACAATGTGCCATGCTATTCCTGCATCATGTTGATGGCCTGCTCTTCATACCTCTTGTACTGGCTGCTGTGCAACGCAGGTTACCTGGCAGTATTCAAACACCTGCTGAACGTTCTGGAGTCTCACCTGCCCAGTACAGCAGGTGGCTGGACCAGCATCCCGCAGCAGATGTTGCTAGAAGTGTAGCCAGTGCATTGGAGGCAGCAAAACCAGAGGTGGCTGCTGCAGCTGCTGCTGGAGCAGGTACTAAGGCTGTCATTGAGCTCATGCAGCAGCTGGCTGGTATGGTAGACAGTGAGCAGCGGTGAGGTTCAGGCTGCCATATTGGCGTGCGCAGCTAATTGATGAGAAGGTGCATGTAGTCTTCGGTGACCATCTGCTCATGCCATGAGTGCAGTGCAGTGCACTCAACAAGGTGGTCATGTGAATCCTCCACAAGGTTTTGATGGGTGTGCTGCTAGCTGGTTTAATCGCAAGTCCCTTCATTATTACTCAGAGTTGATGTTGGTTCTAGCTTGTCTAGCTTGTAACCTAGGGCAAGCTCAATGGTCGTGGGTAGTGTTATCCAACAGTGGGCGATCTAGTGGTTCCCGCAAGGCAGCAGCACATGTTCTACTGCCATCACTACGCTGACTAGTTCGCTTAGCCTACCTAAGAAAGCAACAGCACGCAGCCACTGTCATGCGCATTGCCTACTGCTGAACAGCATATCCAACAGATCAGTATTTGTGCTTTCATGCAAGGCAAACATGCTTGGCATTATGCAGCAACTCACACCAGGTTGGCAAGTGCCAACTGGTGCAATTGCAACTGCTGCACATGGTGACAGAACAGACATGCATGAGGACCCCTGATATTGTGGTCAAAACAACGGCTACAATACTACTAGTAGGTCATCGTATCCTAGGGCAGATACTGCGCACATGTGAGGCTGCTGAGTCCTGTCACCTGCAGCACAACAAACACGACAGTGAATGATGCACTGCAAGGCTTGAGCAGCATGGAACTTTCACATCATGCATGCCAGCGCATTCACATGATTACATCATGCGCTTTTGATGCAAATAGGCATCAAGGTGTTAGTACTATATTGTGAATGTACCCCGCAGGCTCAGATGCTCAGCATCTCAGTAGTACAGACTGTTGTAAAGGACATTTCATATGAAAAGCTTTAGCCATGCAACATACAAGCTGCCTAATTTATATGTTAACTACAAAGGTGAGATCTCAAAACATGAAGATGGTCATCTGGTGAAACACAGGCACCTTGGTGCTCTGACCCCTTCCACATGTAAGGGGTAAATGCCATGGCCATAACATATTCCGCGGCGCGGAATTGTCAAGCCATGCGGTGACCATTGTACAGCCATCCCATCATCGCCCTGAAGCCACCATAGCCACTCACCTGGCTCTCGTTGAAGTTGTAGCTGTTGATCAATGCATGCTGCACCTCACAATATCCCCTGACCCCAACTGACCAGCACTTGTCACCAGCAAGCTGCAGGGAGCAACTCTCGCCAGCCGCCGACAGATAGTTGTAGCACTGCTTGCACTCTGCGGGTTGGAAGCAGCATACAAAAGGTACGATGGACTTAGAGATCCTGCCTCAATTGCAATTGCATGTTGCTGCAGTACTGCCGTCTCAGAGCGGCTGTGCTTGGCAGGAGTAGTCGGACAATTGCTGATGGGTCAAGCCAATGAGTTGCATTGGGTTGCTGTGCTTGCGGTGCAACCTGCAGCTAACCAAAGCCGCTTTGAGGCAACACTGCATGTTCATACGGTTATGCACTAGCTTACCAGTGATTCCGTACGTACTCCTGTCTGATATGTCTGTAGCAAACAACAGGAACCACACTGCATACGCCTCAACCATCACCACGGTCAAGAAGCACAGGGATCCCACAATGCCCAGGGCGCAGAAGTACTTGATGTCACCAGCATAGGGCCAGTTGCTGGCTGCCGCTCGGCCCTTACCTGACCTACATAGAACAAGCTCCATGGATCACGTGTTGTGGGTATGATGGAGTGCATGATGCACACGATAGTAGATTCTGCTCTTTTTCGATGTGGAGTATGCTATGCCTCACGACATATACAGGCTTGCATGTCCGGAGAACATTGGCGCTCACACTGTGCAAGCCGCCATCAGGCGCGGAGCATCCTGCATCCTAGATGCTGTATACCCTGCTGATCTGGCCGCACCTTTGGAACTGAACTAAAGACGTAGAGAAGAAAGAAAGACAGAAATACCATGTATACAGCTTTCTGAATGTGGTGTCTTCAAACCACTCCTTGAGATTATGCAACCAGATGCACCAGCAGCCATCATACTCATCCTGTACTGTGGTCAAGTCCTCCTGCATGCATTAATGCCAAAGCTGTTGCACACGTATGGCATATTGATGCAATGGCTGTGATTGAGATGCACAAGCAACCTTAGCACAAGCTTGAGCATCGTCCAAAAGCGCAGCGATCCCTTTTTCAAGCTTTGTGCTTACACATGCACTAGACTCTGATCAGACCAGCACACACCGTCATACACATGCTGACCTGTGTGGTCCTCTTCTTGCTGGTCTTCCGTAGAGCGTTCAAGTCAAAGAATGCCGCAGGTGAGTCCCCTGTCTCCACAAGCTGCTGTCCAGCTGCATCCTGCTCTGCCTCTGTCATATGCTTGAATGCCCTCTTGCGTCTATAACTCTGCTTGACAACAGCTTTCAGCTGCGCTTCTTTCACAACGTCACAAAGCGTGATCAATTCCTGCAAGTACAAAGTAGCATTCTGGTCAGTGCTGGGCATCATGCCTGTAACCTACAATCAGCTATCAGGATGCCACTGCTGGATCTAGGTCAAGGAGATGATGACACATTGTGCGCATTTTCAGCACGTAAGCTGACCTTGATTGTCAAGTGCAGATGTGGTGAGGACGACACACGCCTTGCGTAAACAGCTGCACAGTCACACTATGTTGCATGTATCCCTTCTGGCACACTCATTGTGTGTTGCTTGTGCCACAGTAACATACTGTGATAGTACAGTGGACGGTATTTAGACGGTAGCTAGTATGTACTTGAGCTATGTTGGGGGCCTCAGCAGCTGCCATGCAGTTGCAGCTGCAATACCTAGCGTCCTCATCCGTTGCTTGCTGCAACTTTATAAGCTGGCAACCAGCGTTCATTGCAACCCACCTTTGCACTCTCTGGTGAATTCTCTATCACTTTGTTGAGAGGCACCAGCTGATCTTCCATGCTGACCATGTTCAACCAGAACATGAAGAGCAGCACACTCTGCATCACCATGATTGACCACTGAGGGAAGACTGAAGTGGACTTGTCGTTCCTTGTGATAACTCCAGCATACAGGGCATACACATTGATCAGAAGGAAAGACACCACAAAGTAGATGAAAAACCACAACTGCACAATACAGGCGGGCAGTGACATAAAACACAGGGTCAAGTATTAACAATGGCATGTTTGTTTGTCACAGAAAAGTGACTTTTCAGTGATCAGTCAGTCTGCGCACTGTGTCCCCCGTTGCTTGACAAGCGTGCCGCTGCATCCTGCTGATACTATCAGCGTGAATATGTTGAAACAAGACCTGTCTGCTACTCTCCCTGCCACCTCACAGCAGATTAACGCACCACGTGACCTACACTGCTGCAGGACACCGAACAGCCAATAAGTAGTGTAAGAACAAGATACTGATACCTTGTAAAAGGGTGTGTTCTGCCAGTCAACTATAACCTGCAGGCTCATGAGTCTGTAGTACATGAATCGCCTGATTGTGATCTCATTATTGCTGAGGATCACCAGCAAGAGGGTGATGAGGGGGTAGCCCAGAAACAGGCCCAGCAGGAACTTTTGCATAGCTGTGGTGGAGCCTCCACTAGATGCCCAGTATCTTTCCATTGCATTCTGTGTCATCATTAAGGCAACCATGATTGTGATCATATATTGAAACACCTGCAGAAACAATCAACAAGGTCCATGCTAGTCGAGTCAGCATCATGCTGGAATAGCTTGCGTACACATGAGGGCCGAGTGAACTCACACAAGGTGCTCTCTTGTATGAGAGCAGGTCAGGAGATACTTGTGCATGTGCGACCAAGCAACACAGCATCTATACAAGATGTCTGGAAGCAATCAACATTCTTGGCAAAGAAGCATATCTACAAAGTGCACTTGCACAACACGACTGGCAGAGGTACTTATCAGTATATCAGACTGGGCAAAAGGGCAGGGAGACTGGCAAAGCTATTGTTGCAGCCGGCAGATTGCTTGCCGCCAGTCACTGAGTGCTGCTAGAGTTTGAGAAGCAGTCATTGAGAACACCATCATCAGCATCAATCACCTTGAAGGCCCCAGAGAGCATACTGGTTGCATATGTCAGGAACACAGGTGGCTGGAATGGCAGTGGTGATAGCTCTTCCTTGGTGTATGTTTGCTTGTGGTTGTCAAAACCCTCGGTGGTCGGACCTTTTTGCTGTGGAACAGCATGGAAAGCAACTGCTGTTCAGACCCTCATCAGTAGCCAGTATATAAAAGAATACCTCAACAACAAAAGAGCCAGTACATGGCAACTAGTGAATGTGCAAAGGTCAATGCTGCACTCCTCATATATGTCGTATACTGGGTATAGCTCTGAAAGCGCACGTGCTCATGCTTACTTGACTGCTTTCTTTGACTTTGATGCTGCGAGGGCTGCCTGGCGTCTGCTGCAACTGCAGGTCAGCTGTTGAGCGAGCCGACAACACAACCTGTGCTGTTGGAACACTGGTCTCAATCTGTTGCTGCCCTTCCTGCACTGCATCCTTTTCTGAGTCACTGCTCGAAGTTACGTAGAAATCCGGTCCGTTCAGAAAACCTTTGATCAGTGAGAAGAGGGTGTTTGTCTCTGCATAGATCAGCAAAGCACAGGATGGTGATGTTTGTGGGGCGCAATTGCACTGTAAGGTGGTGCTGCCTGGCAGTATAGCAGTGCTTACAGTCCACAACCCCGTGCGCTTATAGTTGTGAATACGCTATAACTGACCAGGTGAGCGCTTGCTGTTGACACTAGTACTGGATGCTGATGCGCAACTGCAGCTGGCCTGCACCTGGGGCCTGGCGGGCACAAGTTGCCATCGTAAGGGTCTCGGAACCATTGATCGTGTGCGTAGTTGCTGATCAACTTAATCTGAACTGCCGTGGCTTCATGGCCTATTACTCTCGTATCCCGCCGATGTTGGAGCAGCTGTCGAACAGCTAAGCTTCGCACACTCGCAAGGAATGACTGAGAACAATAGTGTGTAACACTTTCTCTGGATCGAGCATTTGTTCATATGAAAGGTATCTATCTGCTGGACCGAGTCAAACGAGTGACTGTCGTGGTCAGACGACACGGTAGCGTGCTAGCGATTCATTGTGATTCCCGCCTGTGAGCGTATCCCTTGAGATACTACTGTATTAGAGTTGCACTGCTGCCTGCATCAGTTTCGCCACACAAGTTCTTTACATGTGAGCGATTGTCTGAGCATGGGTGCGAGTGAGCACTAGTTGAGGTTGAGCAACAGTTGAGCGGTGTCATGGCTTATTTCGTTGGCACCATGAAGTCTGATGCCAAGCACAGCGATACTGGATTGAAGGTCGCAGTAAGGAGCCTCGACAT
>LWCB01007577.1:0-10790 GCA_001630525.1 Coelastrella sp. M60 | reverse complement strand
GGTGCTGATGCAGATGGTACAAGGGCCAATGATTTGGGACCTCCTTCAAGTGGTTTGGATATCCTGGCACAACAGCTGTCCCGGCAATTGTCGCTGTCAGCTTGTCAGTGACTACGAGTAGGGTATAGTATGGTGCTCCTATGCTAACAGGAGGTGGGCTGTGTTATTGGGGAATGAAGTGGAAAAAGTGGCACCGGCAGAAGAGTACTTGCTTAACAAGAAGTGAGTTGAGCAGCCTGTGTGATGCGTGGTGGTTGATAGAACTCTATCACCAGATTTGTTGTGATGAGTGTCTGAGGTTGCCAGTGTGTATTCAGTCAGTCGGTCAGTCAGTCGGTACCAAGCGATTGGTTGTGTTCGCAGACATGGCTGTGTGGTTTCAAAGTCGTTGTACTATCTGGTCTGCTGTGGTCTTGTAGTGGAGGGAAATCATGTTGGTGAAAAACAGCCAGCGTGCAGGCAGTTGAGCTTTGCACAGAGGATGTGAAGTGTGAAGGGCGGTCATGCAGTAACAGCTGACCAGCTTGTTGCTGTTGTGAGTGCTGTGTGGAGCGTCGCAAGTACTTTTGCTATATGATTAACAGGGACCGTGATTTGTTGCTCTCTCAACACCAGAAGGGAGGGGACACCTGTGCACACCATCCACGGAACAGGGTGTACATCGGATGTTGTTCACTACCTTGTCCTCGGACTGAGGCTTTCTGGTTGAGCGGGAGCATACCCCAAAAGTATCTTGTTCAGCATGCTTCACCCTATTGTTGGTGTGTGCTTGCTGGTTTTGTTACTCGTGTGCTGTTCTGGATATTTGGGATCGTCTGCAGAGGGGGCGGGGTGTCGTCACTTACTTTCCTTCCTTTGCATGGAGTATTGCCACGTGATTAGGTCTGGAGAGTACTAGGCGTCTTGGCGTATTGCTCGAGGCACAACAGGCCGCATTGTATTGCACTCTATTTGTGACTTATCAGCTGCATCTTCCCAATGATGTTGGTGGCACTGGGTTGCATGCATGTTCATGTTGTGATGTCTATCTGTTGCAAATGTCAGTATGCTGCCTTGCAGGTCTTGCTTTGGCCACTAGCATCATCCCTGGTGCCCTGGTCGAGTCGAGATGTTTGAGAACCCGATGCTGCATCACCGGGTGCTGGGGGCACAAGTTGTGCAGCCAGATGGCCAGGAAATTTGACCAAGCAGTTTAAAACCATTGTGCAACTATTTTAGTTGCGGCATGTGTGTTGTGTCTTTCCGTAGGGCCTTCACTACTTGTTCACTGTTGCTACTCAGTAGCTGTGTGAGGGACAATTGCAAGAGTCCGCAAAACCATTTTGTTCTCCATACTTGCTGCACTATATACGGAGAGGCAACCATGTGTGTGACAGTTTCTGCAGTCGTCTGCTGCTGCAGCATCTTTTTTCCCTGACTTTGGCACGCCTGTAATAGTCCAGGCCACATATGTGGTTGTGAGTGCCACAGCATTTCCACCAACAGGGAACAGTGCATTCCCAGGTGATAGTGCCTGGTATGGTTGCTTGTTGGCCTCATTTGACAGGAGGAGTGTGTATTTGGAGTGTGCAGAGGCAATTGAATCCTCAACATATGCTGCTTGTGTCTGAGCTGCTTTTGCTCAGGGACCAGCAATCCTTGGCGGACGCCGCCAATTGTCATGTAGTAGGAATTGAGTACATTAAAAAGGGATAGCGGAGCATCACTGACTTGCTGGAGCAGCAGGCTCGAGGAGGAAAGGGGGGAGGGGTGAGCATGCTTCATTGTGTCTGGTTGGTGTGCACATATGCATGGCCTGTTAATTGCAGTTGTTCACATCTTGCAGTCCGTACTGAGTTTGGTTGTGGTGGAGTGTGGTGTATTTGACGTGTTTGAGAGCTTTGATTTACTTGTTTTGCTGAAGGGATGTACCAGTACAAAGTAATCAGCTTCACTGCCAGTCTGGCCATCAGGTGAAGAGATGTTGCAAGGACCGCATGATTAACCTCCTTGCCAATGTGACAGGTAACCCTCACAAGAGTCAAATGCAAGGGTGCTAATGTTAACCCATGATACTGGCTCAGAGATACATGTATGATCCCATTTTGGGTTGTAGATGCCCAGGTACTTCATCTGCTTGCACCCAATTCAGCAGAGGCACACCTATACATGCATCATCAAGTCAGCCAACCCATTGTTGACAGTGATGGTTTGGGGCCAGTGTTGTTGTGGTCGTTACAGTAACTGTTGTGCATACAGTCACGGTGTGTTGCCCGGTTGCTGCAGCCTGTACTCTAGATCGATATATCCTGGGTCACATGTTGTACAAGCAGACATTGTGCTCAAGCTTTAAGTAGTGTGCTGCTTGTGGTGTTGCAGTAGATGATGGCTGGTTTAGTTGCTGTTACCAGACGGTGACTTTGTTTTATCAGGCGGTGGTTTGGTGTCGATGCAGGTTGGTTTATGTCTTGCTTCAACGTTGGGAGGTTGACTTGGCAGCACTCCTTTTGTAGTGTTTCTTGTTTTGGTTTGATATTGATGTTCATGCGTTCCTTTGCGCAGCAGAGGGGGGGTACCAGCTGTACACTGGTTTTTATGGGGTTATGTTCACTTGTTGCAGGTGATGCAGCAATACCGCAGCCCATGCGGTCCAGCACTTTGTGTTTCTGGAGTTTGCTCCTTGTTTGTTTCTGATCAAATTGCTGTTTATAGGTGGTTGCTGAAAGAGTCGAGTTCTCACTTTGGTCGTAATCTGCTTGATTGCCAGACGACTGGCATACAGCTGGCACTTCTCAAGTGGTGCACATCTTGTCTTATGTAGCGCTGACAGCGTATTTTTATTTCTGCAATCAATGGATGGAGGCAAGGCGCCAGTGTGATAAGTAAAAATGGAAGATCTGGAAATGAAATTACTGCAGTAGGAGAAGACCACACTCAAAGCCTGTCTATGTCGGTTGTTGGCTTACTTCATATGCATGTCTCAGCAGGAAGTTGCTGATTGGAAGGAGACAGCGGTGATCATCGTGCTGTGATTTGGGACCGATTTATTAGAAGACCACTTGATATGGGTGTGGCGTGTAACCTGACAGTATGGCCTTGTAGTGAAGGCATGGTACGTAGTCAACAGTTGTGGGTGGTGCTATTGCCTTCCAAGTAGCTCTTGGATGCATTGCGTGACGCCTGTTGGTCTTTGATGAGGTACTCCCCAATTTGAGGAGGAGATCTGAACAGCTCAATGCTACAAGTGAGCATGCAGGTGTGGCAGCTGATTGGGAGCCTGTCTAGTGTACCACAGCCTGGCCAGCAATACTTATCCTGGTGCAGGGGAGAACATCACATATTGTGATGTTGATGCTCCTTGTTGCAGAGTGGTGCAGACAGCCTTTCTTACATCACATAGGGACCGCAGTGTGGCTACCAGAGAGATGCGGCTGGCTTGATGAGATTTCAACACCTCTTATCATGCAAGGGCCATTGGATTGTTCTCATCACAGCCACCATTGTCCCTGAGTGTGGGAAATGTCTAATTTCCAGCTTGTACACACTGCAGGCCGTGTCGCTGTATCAGAACTTGCTAGGGCTGCGTCACAGCTGAAGATGCATTATAGTTCTGTATATTGGGTGTCGAGTGCCAGGTTGAGGAGTGAATTGTTGCTGGTTGGTCCTTTGTTGTGCCCAGCCAATGATTTCGTTTGTTTGCCCAATATCCGGCATTGCTTGCGATTCCTGGCCAACAATTGGCCGCCATGCTTTCATACAAGGTCAACAATGGGACCTGCCTTTACACCACTGTACAAGTTGCTACTCCTTCACATCTGACATCACCAGCAGCTTAGTATACATATTTGAGAGGCTTTCCGTAAAGTAGGCCATAATTGTAGGCATTCAAATGATCATTCAGTTTTGAGGGCATATGCAATTGGCATCATGCCAGCGGCTGGCGTTCACAATTGCAGTACAGTCTTCAGCCTGTCAGTGTGTGAGCCAAGGTTCCGGGGTGTTCAGAACCTTTTGTCAAGCGAAAGCAGACACATGGTGTGCACGCTTAATAATAAGCTGCATCCACTGTTGTGCTTTGTGTTGCAAGTAGGGAGCGGTGGCCATTGTTGTGTTGGTATGTCCCTTCAGATGTGAATGGGTATGGCTCCTGCAGCAACTTGGATGCAAGTATGGCTGACGAAAGAGCAGTCGCTGCTCCTGAGTGTATTGTTGAATTACTGGTGGCAGACGTCCCAGAGAAAGCACGAGATTTTTGACCTGTAATCTGTCTGGCATTACAGTGCACTGCTGTACAACTGCTTACACTGCTGACAGAGACACTCGTGGACAACCTTCTCAGTGGGTGTTCATGGGTTCACCGCTGAACCATGTAGCGTCCCAGCTGCTTATCCAGCTGGTAGGGACTCCTACAATGCTTCTCGTGGGTGGGCAACTCTCCAGAAGGTACCCTTCCTCACAACTAACAACGTCGACTGGAGTGAGTTACACGCTGAATCTATGCCCAATGAGCCTGGTATTGGCTCTTTCCAACGGGCGAGTTACTTCATGTAACTTTCAAATTGGAGTCACTGCTAGGCTTGACTTCTCAGCAGTGTGACACAATGAACAAGTAGAGGGCTCTGCGTACGCTCAAGCAAGCTGCCAATATTGATGCTTTGCACATGCCGTGCATCGCGTGCTATGACTTTGAAGGTATCTCATGTAACGTCACAGTCAGTCTGACTGTCAGACTCTGACAGCAGGTAACAACTGCCTGAACTTGTTACCAGTCCGCGTGCCTATACGCAATGCTTGGAGGCTGTGAAATCATCGTCGTTGCCACGCGGTTGACATTCCTGCCAAGGTTGGGGGTTGACATCGCTACATCGCTGTAACCAAGATCATGACAGCGCAGAACAAGGTGCAGTGATGAATGCTGCGGTCTGTGCTGTATTATTGTTGGCTCTTCTTCTTCGTTTTCTTGTTTCATTGTCCCCATACTCGGGTAAGTCAAGTATGCCTCTAGTTCGGAGGGTTGCAGCAGTCGGTTGATGCAGTTGCCACCACGTCTAGGCTATCAGACGCCCCCCAAGTATGGAGACTATGAGGCGCAACGTCATTGGATGGAGCTGACCACCAACCTGCCGATCACAGAATGGTAGGTGCTTTCCCAGGAACGTGATGTCTCCAGAGATATGCCGTTTGCTAACGCCATGAATTGCAGGTACCAGGACGGGCCTGACAACAATGCCACCTACTGGCCACTTGACTATCCACCACTCTCTGGCTATCAGGTGCAGTGAGTAAACTAAATCAACTGTTCAAGCGGTAAATTGTGTCTGGCACTGCTATGAATGATTGCACATCCAAGGGCCATACTGCACATTGCAGCCAGATGATGCTCGACATCATCTGGGACTTATGGCTAGTGTTGTTCCTGCAGCCTGCTATCACATCTTGTTGCTGTGCCTTTGAGACCAGTGTGCTGCTTGCAATGGATGTCCATTGTCGCTTGCAGAGTTTAATTCATGGGCTTTTTGTGAGAGCCTTTGATCCAGCTGCTGTTCAGCTGCGTGTCTCAAGGGGCTATGAGACGTACTACTCCAAGCAACTGCTGCGCTGGACTGTTGTCCTGTCAGATATGCTTGGTATGCCGGTCATGCGCTGCGTTATTGCTTCAGCCTGTTTCTGTGACTGCATACACTGCTGCATGATTGCTAGACATGAGCTCAAGCTTTACGGCTCTGCCAGCGTACTTGTGGCAGTGCCAACAGCACTTAGTGTGCAGAAGGTTCTGGATATCTGCATCCTTCAGAAGCTGAATGATGATGCATGCTGTTCTTCTGCATCGGTGCTCTAGCCTCATTGGCAGCTGCTGCGCACTCTGTCAATGTACTGCCCTGCAGTTTTCTTCCCAGCTGCTTATCTGGCATCAAAGCTGACCAGCAGCAACAGCCAGCAGACAAGCACCAAGTCACAGCAATCAGCCTTGGTGCAACAGCAGAGCCAAGTATATGTTCTGGCAGCCATGCTATTGCAACCAGCAGCTATCCTTATTGATCATGGACACTTCCAGTACAACTGCATCAGCCTAGGTCTGGCTGTGCTCGCTGCAGCGGCGATCATCAAGCAGAAACATGTACTGGGCAGCATCATGTACTGTCTGTCCCTCAACCATAAGCAGATGGGCCTGTTCTATGCACCGGCCTTCTTTGCACATCTTCTGGGCAGATGTTTGCAGCAACCAACCTATGACAAAAAGGTGTGTGTGCACAAATAGACACCCACTATTGTACTGCTGTGTCACCAAGCAGTGAATCTACCCAACATGATTTGAACTGTAGCACAATGGCATGTATCACTTATTCATTGTATGATGTTGGACTCTGGAGACTGCTTGCATCAGCTGAAAACAGGCCAGGGTATTTGAGTCAGTCTCATATCTGCAGTAAGTCTTGTCTGTACTTGCAACGTGTCTCTGATGCTGCTGTGCACAACAGACACAACCCGTTCCATCCCTCATAAGTTGTGTACTCTCCAGGTAGTTGCTGTCATGAAGCTAGGAGTGACTGTGATAGGCACATTTGCCCTGTGCTGGTTGCCTTGGCTCTCATCACTGGACTCTGTACGTCAGGTGAGCAGGCGGCGAAAGGGCAGCTGCCAACAGTCAACAACTGCTGGGGTTGGACAGGAAGTGCAAAACAGCCCTTGCTGTGGGTGCACAGCACTATGTGCAGCCTATTGTGACATCTGTGCAACATTGTATAACCAGCATCTGTGCCTTTCACTGCTACTTGTAAGTGAAGTGCCTCACTGCATACTCAAGGAGATGACCGATGCAGATGCACTACCTGATGCACTGTGACCAACTTGGTACTTGAAGTAGAGGGTGTTGCATACCCTCAGGCCAGCAGTGTTTGTTGATTCTCTTCTTGCAATGCCCAGCAATGTGTGTTATTCACCTCGAGGTTGTCATATGTATACATGGACCGGTGCAGGTTGTACATCGAATTTTCCCTGCACATCGTGGCTTGTATGAAGACTACTTGGCAAATTTCTGGTGCACAACCTCTGTGGCGGTCAAATGGCGACAGCTGTACAACGGGTCTTCTCTGATGCCTGTGTGTGCTGGATTGACAATGCTGTTTGCTGTACCCAGCATGATCCAACAGATCAAGAACCCTTCTGAACACGGCTTATTGCTGGGCATGGCTAACAGCGCCTTTGCATTCTACATGTTCAGTTACCAGGTGAGGACTGCTCGACAAGTGGCCACATGATGATAGAACACATCTCTGACCTCCAGAAGTTAGCTCTGTGTGAAGCTGCCAGCAACCTTCATTCTATGGGTGTTGCAAGCGGTTCGTCCTTTGCTTGCGCTAGCAAGTCTTCCATCTCCTGTTGCAAAGTATATGTCACCCAAGCTTGCTGCTGGGTTGCTGGCTGGCTGAGATATGAACTGCTGTGCTGTTCTATCATGTGTTAGGTGCATGAGAAGTCCATCTTGCTTCCACTGTTACCAGTCACCATGTTGGCAGCAAGTGAAGCAGACACAGCACTGTGGGGACCAATAGTGGCATCATTCAGCATGTATCCCCTGCTGGTGCGGGATGGGCTGGCCATGGCATACCTGGCAGCAAATGTGCTGTATGTGGTCATCATGACTGCTATCCTGCCCAGCAAAGGCGTAAGGGCTGTGACAGTGCAGAACAGGAAAGCAGCATTGCTGGCTGCCAGCGCATGTGTGGGTGCCGTTTGCTTGCACCTGTTGCAGTTGGCTGTGCCGCCTCCAGAACAGTACCCTTGGCTGTATGACAGAGCATTTGTCACGTATGCTTTTTGGTTCATTGCAGCTGCCATGGCGTATTTCAACTATCAGCAATGGCAACAGCCAAGGCAGCAGGGCAAGGTCAAGCTGACATAGGTGCATCGCAGACATCAGACTCCTTGTGCAACCTTGTGCACGTTTCACATCGTGTTGTGGGGTTAAATCTAGCTCCTGTGAAATAGGGAATGCTGTGACAGACAAGGCAAGTTTGATGGCCCCTTACAAAGCGAAGGTGCCTTGTGGGATCGGCCTGCTTGTGAGGCACAAACACACAAAGACGGTAGCTTGTATGGATCTCAGCTGCGGCCACATGACTCGGTCACTGTGCGGCACTTGACCACTCCCAGTGGTGACCAGGTCAACCTGTATTTTGACATCCGTCCGACCGTGCGCTGTTGCACGTATACAGCCTGTTTTGATTATGCCGTATACCATTCATCGCTTCAAGCGAAAGATGATGCACATAATCACCATCAGCCAAGCATGCCCGTGCTGTGAGGGTTCTGACACAGCATTGGCTGTTATTGTCACCCAAACATGCTTGGCTCCTACTGTTATTGACGAGAAAACCTCAGTGCCTTTTGCACACATTGAAAGGTTTGCAGACTGATCACTCTTGGTGCATCACAGGCTGTGTGATTCACAGCAGTTCTGGGGCGATGATCCGTCCTTCAAGATGAATATCTGCACGAATAATTGGCATCTATTGAGCGAGGACTGAATCTGACGTGCAGAAGGGTTCTGTTGAGCCCACCATATGGACCCAGCCCCAGCAACATCTGGCCCAAGCAGCGGCCAGCATAGCCCCTGCAAACCACCATCGCAGGTCGCGGTTGATGCAGTGAGGAAAAGCTCGCCCGTGAAGCGTCGCACGAGGGAGGCAAAAGCCCTAGCAGGTCAGAATAGCACCAACATACATGAGCAATGTCTGTGGCACGTAAACTGGCCCTCAAAAGCTGCAGTCGTGCATGCCCCATTCCCTTCCTGCAGACAACAGGTCGTTGCCCTTAACACAAAGTGACATGCAACGTATCATGGGGCAGTACCATGCTCTGCGCAAAGAGTGCCTCAACATGCATGATCACAAGACCCCTCAGCTGCTTGCCAGAAACCAGGTGATTCCCGTACCTCTATTGTTCCAAAACCTTTTCAGTCATTCATTGGGATTTGTATGTAAGCGATGCAATTATGATCCAGGTATGCTACCTGAGGACATGTCAGGAGGGATCAAAGGACTGTTGCAGGGCCAGGTATTCCTTCTTGCTGCTTGATTGCCCACTGTCCAAATGCATTGTAGGAGAATCACACCTGGCCTCTGAGTTTCAATAGAACGGCACCTGGCCTCTGAATGCTGCAGGAGCTTCTTGCCGAGAGGGTCAAAGCCATACAGCAGGCCAGAGCCAGGCAGACACCAGCTGCACATGCAGGAGACCAGTCAACAAAATCTGCAGGAGAGACAGCACGACCAGGCAGCAACATTGATGAGCTAGCAACCACTGAGAAAGCAGCGACTGCTGATGCAGCAGGGTCTGGCCAGAAAGAAGCTGCTCCTAAGCCCATGCAAGCAAATAGTAGCGAAGCAGCTGGACAGGGCGGCAATCACCCTGCAGGACCGCTGTCCACCCACCCTCCTGTCAGCCAGCATATGCAGTACTGCACGACACCCGGCTCAGCAGTTGTTTCCACTACTCATCAGCCATTACAGCCATATAGTGCTGAGTATCACGCAAGAAAACATGGCTGCGGAGATTGGCAGCAGATCAGCAGGGTGCAAGCAGTCCGGTTGCCAGATGAAGAAAGGGTACGCCCACTGGCTGGCTCTCCTGCATTGTGCTGAGTGATCATTGGGCACATAGGGCATTGGCAGTCGAGATATAGGGTGCCACCTGGGATCAGGTGTCATCCTAGCAGACATTACAGTCCTAAAACCAAAGAAACGCATGTATGCAGCCAACAAAGTCCTTTTAAGTACTAATGGTGGTATCTCATTTGTATAACGTTCCCTTGGGGCTGACCCCAAAAGACCCTTTTGCGGGTCCTACTTATACTGAACTGGCTTCCACCTACACCGGCCTCCTGGTATGATGCCGTTGCAGCCAACACAAACACTCGTGTGCACCTCAGCTGGCACACCCCTCCATGTGCTGACACATTGACAGGTACCAAAAACAATTTTCGCTTGAGCCCACAGCTTTGCATTATCACATTGTCGGCTTGTACCTCCCACCGTGATGCTATCAATGATGATCCACATGTTGCTGCAGCTTCCTGAGTACTTCAGTTGGAGCATGATGGCCCGCAACCAGCTGGCTCCTGAGTTGCCTCCTGGAACCAGACTGTTCTACCCAGATAATGAAGGAGAGTCTGTACCCATTAGCGATGATGAGATAGGTTCGGTGAGTTAATGAGGACATTGATGATCCGCAATGCTGTGGCTTGCATCAACTGGGGTTGGGGTGAGATCATGGGTTGCAATTTGTGATTTTGAGCAGCATGGTGAACCTGCTGCAAGTGTGCTGTTGCATGCACAATGCACAAGACATGTCTATCATGCAAGGGTCACAGGGCTGAGCGGGTCAGAATGGTGGATTCATCTAGATTCATTCAAATTGGTCGATGCTACTTGCTCCCTGTCAAAGACTTGCAAGCATTGCAACCTGCTGCATGCCCCGGGGCTGTCCAGACCTGCCTGCTTGAAGGTGATTGTGCTGCTTACGCGTGTCTTGCAGAAGCCCTGGTTTTGTGAGTATGGCTTCACTCATGATTATGCCCTGAAAAAGCTTGCAGAGGTAAGGCTTGCTACCGGGGTTGTTAGTGAGCAAAATTGGACACCAGGGCCGATGTCTGTAGCAAGCATCACAGCATGCGCTGTGTATGTGTTCTTCTCATTGGCAGCGTATGCAGGCCAAGCAGCATCAAAATGATGAAGTAGTAGTTTCCAGCAGGTCAAAGTGAGAGTGAGCGTTGTGCACAAGGTCCTTGAAAGGTTGCTGACATCTGCGCC
>LWCB01007555.1:0-18772 GCA_001630525.1 Coelastrella sp. M60 | reverse complement strand
ACACACACACACACACAAGTGCACTTGTGCACCGATGCCGCACCTGAGAACCTGGCAAGCAGTTCATCTACTTTGCCAGGCGTGAGACCAACACTCTTGAGGCCATTGCGAGTAGCTGTCTCAAGTGATTCCTTGTCTGTGTAATCATTGGACTCCAAAGCCTCAATGTCCTTGTCAGTGTATCTAGCTGCTCTGTCACCCAGTCGTTCCTTCAACACCTCACGCAGGCTGGTCATAATGACCAAAGATAGGCTTTTCGAGATTTTATTTGACCTATACGGCTGTGCACGCTGCAGCAGGAGTCAGGTTTTCCGACGGGCCAGAGTGCGATTGGGTGCCAAAGACAGAGCCCGAATAGTATAAAAACAAAAGTTTTTCACTGTTTGGCAAATTTACATGGCGGCCGGAGGTCATTAGTGTACATCGTTACTGGGGCTTGTGCTCACTGGCACCCTGCCCTGCATCGAGAGTGCCATGGTCATTGCTTACGGCTGGAGGCAACAGCAGCACATTTAATGCAGCGACTATTTTAGCCCTACCTCGTTACTTATTAGGGCATGTCGTTCCATCCCATCAGCAGCTCATGCTTCATGTGTCTCTCCATCGAAGAAGGTGAAGTTGTGCAGTTGACGACTCATGTCAGCGCCTACTATCAAAGCCACTGGCCCAGCCTGGCAAAAACTCACTACAATGCAGCGACTGTTCCGTTGTGCGCTGTTCAGCCCCAATAGATCGCAAGACAGCTGTACCAGGTGCATGTAGTGTCAGCGGGGCAGACTTGCATCCTAGAAATCTGACAATTATCCAGGTGCCCCTACACAAGCTCTCGTTGACAGTGCCTCATACTCTTTGCTCATCTCTGTATAATACTTGTGGCCGTTAGTATGAAACAGCAGATGGAATGTTGTCTCCTGTGGGCGCTGTATGCACAAGTTCTGGGGCTTTTACTGCAGACACCACGACAAGTACGCCACCATCTGCACATGAGCCTGTCGGCAACAGGGTGATCAGCGTGTGCATGACGTCTGAAGGATCTATACAGCTCCTTCATGACGCCACAGCAACAACAAAAGCTGGCTATCATACAGCAGTGGTTACCATGGCAGCACTTATTGGACGTTCGCCGGGATGTTAACTGTTACTAGTATATGATACTTCCCCTGGGGGCTTGCTGCTGGCCGTTGCCTACTGCGGAGTTCACAAGACCTCCCAGCACATGAATAGCATCTTCAGCAACAACGGTTGCTGCCACATTTGCCTGGCTGCATGTTTTGGACTTGTCAATTGACGAGAAGGACACAACATGCCACTTCCAGCTGCAACTGGCAGCAGCAGGGGTGCAAAAAACTTCTTTGATGCATCAGCAGCCTCCTCCTCCTCCTCAGCAGCAGCAGCTGTAACACTGGTCATATCAGTTCAAGGATGAGGGATGATCAAACCTCAGCTGTTCCTACTCCTACTGATTGGGCATATGTGTGCCAGCAACTGCCGTGGTTATGACATGTATCATTGTCCATTGTGCATTGCTATAGTATCACTCACTTGTATCACATTGTCGTAAGTCTTACTGTACAGCCCTGCGCTCCATCTCACACAGCAGTCTTGTGTACGATCTGACATGAGCAGGTTGCATCTGAGAGCCACAGCTCTGTAGCATGCGTATCTAGGAGCCGCCCTTGACGATCATTGGTGTCAACAGCAGTGGGTCCAATCCCTGCAGGCTGCTGTTTTGCTTGTGTAGGCCATGGAGCAACCCACAGGCTTGCAGCGGCAGCAGCAGCAGACTTTACAGCAGCAGGAGCAGCAGCAGCAGAAGCTGGGGGGCAGGGACTCCCATCAGTGATCACGTTGGAACCTCAGTACGCAGATAGTAGCACTGTCAGCAACACGTGCACTTGAGCCATTCTGACTTTTACAGTCTTCTTCTTTCGCAAGCAGTATTTGGGAAGACTATGTAAGAGCGGCAGCTATGAAGCCTCCAATCTGTTGCTGCAGCACATTTTCTTAGCGTCCTTTTCTTAGTGTGTTTCTGAGGGAGGCAGATTGACAGAATTGGTGCAGCAGCTGTGACTGCTGCTTGAAGAAGCTGAAGATGACTATGTAAACAAAGTTTGGCCATGCGACATGGAATGTGCACAACAGGACTGTATATGATGCACTGGGGCCGCCACCCAGAGCTGTGTCATCGAAACGTAGAGTCGTGCTTCTGAACCCAACCGCAGTCACCATCCAGCTGCGAGTCGACATTCTTTACCTGGAAGAAACGAAAACAACAGCACTATGTTGAAAGTCATCAGCACCAGCATGCCTGAACTCATCTGCTGATGTTCTCACTGCTACTGCTTCAGGTATCTGGGAGGGGGCATCAAGCATCAGCAGCATTGCAGGCAGCATCCAGTCTGACAAGGTGATCTCCAGTGGCAGCAGCAGCAGCGCAGCACTGGCAGCGGCACCACCTGGGGATAATCAGCAACGGCAGCAGCAGCTTATGCAGCGACAACCATGGCTACCATCACAGAGGTGGAGCCCTCCACCTAAGTACACAGCTGGGCGTGAGCGACTTGCTGTTGAGTATACAGATTGTGTTGCAGCAGCAGCAGCAGGGGGAGGAGGTTTCCACATGTGCGACAGGGGTTTGAACCTGCACAGCAGCAGCAACAATAGCAGTTATACAAGGGCAGCAAGGACTGGCACCGTTAGGTTGCTGGCAATGATGCGCCTGGAGGGTATGTGAGTGTGGGGCTCCCACAATAGCACGCCTTTGTAACTCTCATGAACTGCAATAAACATCTGTGCTGGAGGGATGCCATGCTTGAGGTAACCTGTCCAATCGTTTGCCAACACCGTGGGGTTGCTGGCAATGATGCGCCGTATTCTTTCTGTTTTCGCATATGTGGGCTGTGCAACACAACCATGCCTCTGGGTGTTGGTGAAGGTTGATGAATGTGGACTGTCCAGCACCCTCCCAGATACACTGCAGCAGACCAGGGAGCACAGGAAGGGGTTGTTGATAATACTGCACTGGGCTGCTGGTAACTTTGTCACCTTGCTGCCTGCCACGTATGTGCTGATAGCGCCCTGCTGCTGCTTGCACTTGCCATGGTTATTGCCGATATCACCACCTTGTGGCTGGGTATTGGCTGTCTGGTTTATCACCTTGTTGCAGCATACACATACTTGCACTGCAACTTCATGTGCGTCAAGGGGATCTTTTCATCTGGATGCACTGGCTGAACAGCTCTGTTGCAGTCCTTGCACTTTCATGGGGCCCATCTGCTGCTGCGCGGGTGCTTGTGATTTGCTGCCTAACTGGGTGTGGTGGCCTGCTGTTACCTGCATGTTTGCCGCTGGCAGATCTGCAAATACTGTGTTCCCAAGCTTGCCGCTCCCTCATTTATCAGTAACTGCTGAACCTGCGAACGAGATATCACTGTCAAACAGCGTGCCACAATTTGCACAGTGTTCGTGATGGGTATCTGATGCTCATGAGTGTGCTCCACCAGAACACATTGCTCGCATGTAGAACACTAAAGCATCTTGCACGCCAAGTTGCTGAAAGGACTTGAAAGTTGGGTGTCAAATTCCAGAGTGACATACAGTCAGCGCGTCCATACCCCGCACCAGGCACTGTATCATCGCACAGTACAGGAGGGCAATACAGCACTGTACTTGGCCTTGCCACCCTTAGTGCTGTCCGCAATGTCAGGAGGCTGTTTCTTTTTCTTCTTTCAAAAGCGTTCTCATAGACGATGACCTTGATCTGACACAACTCGTCGAAGCGTCTGCTGGAGTTGAGTGGTGCCTAGCTTGGAAACCAGCTGTAGTACTGCAGCGCACCATATTTGCTCAACTCTATAATGCGAGTTCATGAGCATGCAGGGGCTTTGCAGCAAAAGGCAAGTGCACGAGAACTTGACTGCTTGTAACACAGTCGCGTTCTTACTGCAGGAACAGTGGATTGAGCACAGCAGAGGCGCAAAACATGCGTATTTTAAATGCAAGCGATAGTTCCGCCTTTGCATCGCAGCTTGTCACTCACTTAAAAGTGACACATGTTTCGCGGTTTGCAGTGCCGCAGGTGTGCTGGAGCATAGCCTTAGTTAAAGGCTCTGCATATGAAAGCAACGGACCACATCAAAGCGATGTGTCGTATATTGCGACGCTTTCGGACACACATACTCATCCAAAGACTTCTTCAGCTCACTGGACAATCACCTCTGAGCAATGGTGGACAACTATCGCAAAAATGTATTGTGCGGAACTTGATTGATCAATCTCAATAGGTGTCAGACCGCTAGTCGCTTAAGACGGCAGACACTCAGCCAGCATGTTTCTCGTTGGGGGGTTGTTCAGTCCATGGCGGGATGCTATCAGAGGCGGAGTGAGTATACGAGGATATGTATAGCTCAAAAACAGATAAAATACTGTGCAGCTTCACTGCCATGTAGCTCAGCATACCGGCTTTCATGCGAGCCAGCCTGATGCAGGACCAAGTTTCCTTGCCCGATATGACCCGTCAAGAACTTTGCGAGGAGATTGAAAGAGTAAAGAAGAATCTTGGGGATGCCGAGTGAGTAGCGATTTTGCAATAACCTTCTCAGGTGCTGTACTGTGCCAGTGTGTCCTGGCACCTAGTGGGCTCGCTCGGGAGATGCATGCAGGTCACAAGCTGTGTTTGATAGAATTAAAACTTTATGAGGAGACTGTGTATTGCAGGGACCGCTGCAGCAAGAGTCGAGCGGACAACAAGAGGCTGATCAAACAACTGGGCGTGAGTATAATCTACTGAACCCATCGCAGCTGCAGGCTGATGTGTGGTCTACTGTTGCATATCGAGATGTTTAAACAAGTAACCAATATGCACTCTAGTAGTTGGTGCCAGTTGGTGACCAGGCGACAACCATCGCCACTTTTAGCCTTCTATAAGAGACAGGCAACTGCAACAATGGCTCATCGCAGCTTAGCTGCCTATCTTTGCCATTATCGTAGGGTTGTGCTTTTCTGATCACAAGTGTTCTCTGGCTGTGCATCGCAGGCTTATGCTCAGTGCCATGACGCCGATCAGGCCAAGATTGCTGAGCTACTGTGGTACCAGGTCCATTACGCCACAATCCAAGATGCCAATATGTGCTTGGAGAAGGTGAGACAGTCGCTAGTGATAAGGCCAAGATTGCTCGCTTGCTGTCATACAAGGTCAAATACAACTCTGGTGCAGAGCGTATCATGAGCAACTGCCTCACCTTCTCCAGGTCCCTGTTAGTAACAACAAGGGGTTGGATAAGGTGAGGCAGTTGCTGATGATATGTATTGCAACTGCTGTCATGCGCATGTCATATGTTACTGAGCACCTTGTATCATAATGATGACAGTCATGGAAACCGCAGAGTTGCAGAAGCAATGGTCTCCTTGTACCAGCAGCAAACTGTGACACAACTTCATGAATGCTGGTACAGACTTCATCTAAAGAAGTCATGTCACTAGTTTGGCGGCATGTTGTGTGAGACTCTGTGCCGCTGCTGTCTGGCAATATCGCAGGCAAGAGATGATGAGCATATAAAAGTTCTGCAGACATTGGTGCTCCTGCAGAAGACAGACGCCAAGCTAGCAGCAGCACAACAGGAGATCACTGAGCTGTCAAGTCTCAGGTGGGGGCAGTGACCAGTGCATCAGTCCCACAGCATCATCATACTTTCTTGTGCACGTAGTGCTTGTGGGTTGACCTAGTCTGTGCTGCAATCATCTTGTGAAGTCAATGGCGCAGATTAGCAGCCATTCTTGTTCTTGTCATGGAGTGACCATCTGTGCAATGGCAACACATGGCGTTATTCACAGCCATAGGTATATGCGATCACCTACTTGACCGCAATTATGTGGGTTTGAACCAAGTACGCTGCATGTAAGCGATACTGATACTTTGCTCATGCAGGTCACGATTCGCAGATAGCACTGCAGCACTTAGAGACACAGAGGGCCAACTTGCAGATGCCAACAGCAGCTTGCATCAGGCGCAAGATGCCTTGACAGCAACTGAGCAGCAGCTTGCAGACTCCCAGCAGCAGGGCCAGGACCTGCAACAGCAGCTGGATACTGAGAAGCAGCAGCACTGCGAAGCAAAGCAAGAGCTTTTGTACCTGCAAGACAAAGTGATTGAACTGCAGCAACAGCACAGTGATGTTGAGGCTGAAGCAGCAGTGGAGGTCGCAACGCTCAAGGCACAGGTTGCTGCTCTTGAATCTGACCTGCAGGTGATTTGGATTGACAAACACACTGTGATTGCTTTTGCAGTCGAAGCCCAGCTATGGACTGCACAGATGGTTCAGGATGTCCTGATCTACTGCGGCGAGGCCTGTGGTCTGTACCAACGAGAGCTGCTCACATGGATGACCGGAAATTGCTGTTGTATGTTCAAGCTACCCTGGAGTTCAATGTATAGATTCTGCAGACCATTTATTCATCAAGCTACCCAACGTGTCAAAATATCATGTTCTCCTGGTACTGCAGGAGATGATTGCAGCAAAGTCTGAGCTGCAAGCGATGGCAAGTGAAGTTCAAGAAGTTGCCATGGCAGCAGATGCAGCGAAGCAGCAGGTCCAGCAACTGCAGGAGCAAACACAGCGTGATGCAGCAAAGGTCGCAGAGATGCAGGAGTTGACAGACACTCTGCGCCAGGCATTAGACACTCACAAGGTAGAGCTTGCTGAGTCAGAACTGCACAGGGAACATCTGCAGCAACAGCTAGCAGCAGCTGACAGTGCAAGTCATGAGTTGCAGCAGGTGATGGAGGCCCAGCAACCCGCTGCCTGCAGTACAACAGAGATCAGTCTTGCCAGGTGAGAAGGCTTATTGTGAGAGCTGCTGAAATATATGTTGTGTAAGTGCTGGTCAGCTGCCTTGTGCATGTAAGCTGCTGTATGTGAATGCTTTGGTTGCCCTGGCAGTGCAGTTGTATTATATGGCTGTATCTCATCAGCTCTGCTTTGCACCAGCAAGCGAGTAGTACAACAGCAATACATGGTGTGCAAAAACTTCTGCATATACAACTGCAATCTCTTGTGCTGTTGCAGGAGGGAGGTGGGTGCTGTGCTGAGTGATGTGGCCCTTGTGCACAGCGAGATTGGCATCATGCGCAGCACACTGACCACCTTGCCAGAGGAGTTGACAGTGCAGGAGTCTGAGCTTAGTGCCATTCAGCTGGATGCTGATAGGATGCGCATTCAGCTGGAGGTCGCCGCTGAGGATGCTGCTTTGGAAGATGGCAAGGTGGGTTGAAGGGTGTTTCGTGTTGTTGACTTCACTTCTTACGCATAAAGGGAATAATGGTCTGATTCGAAGACAGCTTGATATGCAGATAGCAGCAATGCAAGCGCATTGTGCATGCTTGTGTCATGAAGGGTTTTCAAGGGTTCTGTAATGCAGAGGATAAATGATATAAGCATGTTGACTGGGGGTATCAGACAGCTGCACCAGTCATGTCATTAGTTGTTGAGTGATGTATTGCTTTCAGTCATGCTGCTTGCTGCCATGTGAGATGCCATGATGTTGACATTTGGTCTTACCTGTTTGATCGCATGACCTGCAGGAGGTTGAGCGCAGCTTATTCCTGCACTTCAGCGAGCGAGCTGATGAGATTGATACGCAACTACAGGGAGCAAAGCAGAAGCAAGTGGCCAACAGACGTCTGGCCATATCTTCTGCAGAACGTGAGTGTTAGAACCACCAGTTTGACAAGCCAGGGAGCACTGCGCTGTGCAACACACACATGCTGCAACATTCCCACCACCTAGTTAAGATGACTTCTGTGCAACCAGAGACTGAGACGCACTCTACATGAACAGGCATCATACAGATGGTGCTGCAGCTGTTTTCATATGTGCAATAACTCGCTGTAGTGTCACTTGTCTTGTGTAACACTTGTCTTGCGTTAAATAGCTGCGCAAGTTCTTGATTTGTGCTGATGTGATCCCCTCTATGCATGCAGGTCTGGAGCGGCTGTTAGCCTACCTTGTAGCAGTGTCACAGCGTCTAGCCAACCTCTGCAACAAAGAAGTGATCACAGCCGACAACAGTAGACCACCCTTCGATGCAGGGGCAGCCACAGAGGAGGCTCTGGACTCCAACACACAGCAGCAGCAGCAGCAGCAGCTTGCGCAGCAGCAGCAGCTGAGCTTGCATGGGGATGATCCTGCCCTGCAGGTCGCTGCAGCAGCAGTAGTAGAAGATCTGTTGCCCCTGGATCGTGCTGCTGCTGACGTGGCTCCATCCCCAATTGCTGTTTCTGAAGCGGCAGCAGCAGAACAGGAGCAGGTTGTTTCATCTCCTGGTGCTGAGGGTGATGCTGCTGAATCAGGCTTGAGGCTGGGCCCTGGAGAGAGCCAAGACCCTTGTTCAGCACCTAGTACCACAGGTGTGAGCAGGCAACAGCAGCAGCAGCAGCAGCAGGAGCAGCAGCAGTGTCCTATGACAACTGCTGATGATACAGACAAGTGGTTGAAGTTCCTGGTGTCAGTTGGTTGTGCTGGCAGCCAGTACCAGACACTTAATGACTCTGGACTTGCAGTAGAGGCAGTGACTGGTGCAATTGCAGTGCGAGGACAGCAGCAACCCTTGCAGCAAACACCTATCGACAGAAGTGGCGCAGAAACAGGAGTGGAGGAGGTGCAGCAGCAGCAGGATGCTGAGCTGTGTGAGTCTGATGGTGAAGACAGCACATCGCTTGAGACGAATGCACTTCAGCAGTCTGGTCAGAAGGGTTGCACAGGGTCAGATGCAGGAGATCAGGACCTGTGTCCCTTTGCTGATTCTGCTGGTGACAATGTTGGCTTGACTGTGGATGATGGCCTTATGGAGGCAGAGGTGGATGGCCTTGTGGAGGCAGAGGTGGACAACAATGTGGTCGTGAGAAGGTGAGGCATGGTTGAGGTCACACTATTTGTGTTTGTAGACTAAGCAGAAGCTTGTCAGGCTTGTGTATGTGTTGCTGCAGGCAGTATGTTTTCAGTATTTGGCTGCAAGTGCAATCACCAGCAGCAGAGGGTGAGGTGCTGTCATGATAAGCAGAATCACTGTGATGCTAGCGGGCACATGGACTATCATAGCACTCTGTTGTACCAGCATGTTTGAACTCATCTGTTATTGCTGCTGCTTCAGGTGGCAAGAGGGGGCTCCTACCATCAACAGCACAGCAGGCATCGTCCAGCCTGACAAATCAATCTCCAATTGCAGCAGCAGCGCAGCACTGGCATTGGCGGCACCTGCAGATGCTCTACAACAGCAGCAGCAGCAACCTCTTGAGCAGCAGCCTGCCATGACTGACATGACTGCAGCACCGAGGGATGTGCAGCTGGACCTTGTTGACTCCTCAGGGGTTACTAGTCAGGTGTCAACTGACAGGGGAGACAACCCTAGCTTGGATGATGCCCCCCTGCTCACACCACGCCTCACGAGACAGTCTGAAGGGTCAGGCACTGTCAGTCATCGCAGTCCCGGCAATGTGAGTAGCACCAGTGGTCCCGCCCATCAGATCAGCAGATCTTCACACCTGAGTAGTTCAGAGACTGAACCTGCCATTCCTGAGAGTGTGCTGAAAGCTGTGGATCAGAGGGAGCTGACAGCTGAGCAGGATGGCCAGGCAGTAGCAGGTGATGTTGAGGAAAGCCTCAGCAGTGCTGATATGTTGCAGATGAGCCTGGTTGGCACCATTCCTCAACAGCAGCAGCTGCCAGCAGCAAGTGATGCTGCTGCTGCTGTAGTTGCTGGCAGCAATGTATCCCCAGAGAACATCTCCCTTGGCAGACAATCACCCACAGCAGTCATTGATAGTCCTGGGAGCAGCTCTGTCTGTGATGTCAGCATGGGAGCAAGATCATCATCTGCTGCTAACCCTCCTCATGCCGTTGCAGAGGGTGACAGCAGTGACGACCCAGCAGCAGCAGCAGCACCACCAGAGCGCCCTGCAATGCCGAAGCTCAAGCTGACTCTGGTGCAACCCAGCATTAGCAATGACAGTGATGCAGTAGCATGTCGCCGTGTGCGCAAGCGCACACAGCATCTGGTTCGACCCAGAGTCTTGAGCACAGGCACTGATGCTGATGCTGACAGGGCAAGTGAGAACTTCTCAGGTTGTACCCGTCAGCTTTCACTGCTTGATGTGGTTCCTGTACCACCATTGCCATCAGACAAAGAGGTTGCCAGTAGTGTGACGAGCGACAGCAGCAGCATTGCACTTGCACAGGCAGGTGATCAGCAGCAGCAATCTGAAGCCCAGCAGGCTGAGTCCCCAAGTACAGCATCAGGAACAGAACCTGCTGCTGTGGACTCCTCAATGTTGACACCTGATAGCAGCAGTGTTTATGTGTCTGCCGCAGCTGCTGCTGCTGCTGCCACACCTGAGGGGCCCAGGATTGCAACCCTACTTGGTCAACAGCAGCAGCAGATGGTGATGAGTATTATTGCTACTCCTGGACCTCAGGCCTTCTACACTGCTCAACCAAGAGCTCCTTGGATGACTGATGATGCTGGGGTATATGCTCCTGTGAGCCCTGTGGCATTCGCAGGCTTTGGTGTGGATGATACTGCTGCTACTGCTGCTGCTACACCTGTAGCAGTGGAGGAGGGTGATGAGGAAGATAAGGAGAAGAACATACAGAATGAGTTGCAGCAGCAGAAGCAGCAGCGTCAGCAGGAGTTCTTCACATGTGTGCCAGGTGTCAGGACTCGTTCAGCAACAGCAGCATCAGCAGCATCAGCAGCTGAGACAACAAGACAAGTAGATACAAGCTCTGCAGTGCAGCTGTCTAAACCAACTGAGGATTTTAGTGAACTCAGTGTTGCTGCTGCTGCTCCTGAGATATCTGACAAGCAGCAGCAGCAGCAGGAGTATGATGCAGTAGCAGATCAGCTGTTCACATGTGATACTGCCTCAGTAGTTGACAACTCATCAGAAGCTGCTGTTGGGCCTGATGTCACTGTTATTGCTGATGGTGATGAAGCTGAAGGGTTTGTGAGTGGTGGATGCTCACAACAGCAAGAGCAGCAAGGACTGGAAGACATCAGTGGTGCAGATGCTGTCCAGGAGGCATCTGATGATCTTGAGGATTGTGATGAAGAGGCTTTCATCAGCTCTCTGAGTGTTTGGTACTTGCTTCCACCTCAGCAGCGGCAGCAGCAGCAGCCAGAAGCAAACACTGACGCTGCTGCTCTCGAGTTACCTCACAAGCCGCAGCAGCAGAAGGAGTCTGATGGAGATGAAGCTGGAGGGTTTGTGAGTAGGGTGTCCTCCCAACAGCAACAGCAGCAAGGAGTGGCAGACATCAGCAGTGCAGTTGCTGACCAGGAAGCATCTGATGATGATGATTTGGAGGATGGCAATGAAGAGGCCTTCATCAGTTCCTTGAGTGTTTGGTGCATGCCTTCACCTCAGCAGCAGCCAGAAGCAAACACAGACGCTGCTGCTGTTGCTAGAACAGCAGCTGGATCCCCAGGGAGCAGGCCCTCTGGCAGATTATCACCCCAAGCCGTTACTGATAATTCTGGCAGCAGCACTGTCTGTGGTGTCAGCATTGCAGCTGGGATGCCTTCTCGTGTCAGTTCACCTTCTCCCTACGGTGCCTATGCAGAAGGTCACAGCAGCAGTAATCCAGCAGCAGCACCACCACAGCGCCCGACAGTGCCAGTGTTCAACCTTGTCCCAGGGCCACTCAATGTCATGAGCAATAGCAATGTTGCTGTTGCTGACAAGGCTAGTGAGAACCTCTCAGGCAACAGTGACACAGATGTAGTGACCTGTGTCAGGTTCCAGCAGCCTGATCATGAGGATGAGGATGAGTTTATCAGCATCATTGCCAGATTGCCTGATGATGAAGTCATGGAGGATGTGCTCCCTATGCCATCAGAGCACAAGGTTGAAACCAGCCATGCAAGCATTCCCAGCAACCCAAATCAGCAGCAGCATTGGCAGCTGCAAGAGTCTATGCGTAAGGCTGACGATACTTGGAGGGCATGTTTGCCGATCTTGCTGGAGATGTGTCAATGGCTGATGTGGCCCCAGTGCAACCTGTGCCATCTGACCAGCTTTTGGGCATCAGTTATCTTACCAACAGCAATCAGCAGCAGCACTGGCAGCTGCAAGAGTCCATGCGTCAGGTTGATGATACATTCAGGGGTGTCTTTGCCAAGAATGCTGACGATGTTGCCATGGATGATGTCGCCCCTGTACCAACAGTGCCATCAGACCAAGTGATTGGCACCACCACCAAGACCAACAACCAGCACCAGCAGCAGCAGCAACAGCAGACGCCGCTGCAAGAGTCTGACTTTTATATTGGTGACTTCTTGTGGGGCTGTCTTGATCAGTGGGATGAGAACCAACAGCAGCAATAACACAGCACTGCACAGGCAGCTGATCAGCCAGAAGATTCCCTGAGTACAGCTTTCACATCTGGCACAGAACTTGGTGTTATGGGCTCTTTGCTAGTCGTACTTGACGTTGATGTTCCTGCTACAGCTGCTGCTGCAGCAACGCCTGTGGCGCCCAGGATTGCAGCACAATAGGTCAGCACCAGCAGATGATGATGATGAGGTTGGGTGTTGGTGCTGCTCCTGCCCCCTACAATGCCATATTGGAAGCTTGGAGTCCTTAGATGCAGGACATTGGCATGTTAGATGCTTTCGTGAGCCCTGTGGCATCAGCAGGCTTTGGTAGATACTCTTGCTGGTGCTGTTGTGGAGGAGGTTGATGATGATAAGCAGGGAGATTACAGAGTGAATTGCAGCAGCAGCAGCAGGAGGTTTCCACATGTGCGCCAGCAGGGGCCAGAACCTGCACAGCAGTGGCAACAGTAGCAGTAATACAAGCCTAGTGTCGTCGCGGCTGCTGATGGTGGGGAAGCTGGAGGGTGTGTGAATGTGGGGTCCTCACAGTAGCAAGGGCAGCAAGGACTGACACAGGTCATCATTGCAGTATATGAAGGAGTGACAGGGCAGCAAGAGAAGCTGTGATGACAGGGCGATGACCACCACCTGCAAGTGTACATTCCTGGTCGGCCTGTTGTTGACATATGCATGAAGTCCTTTGCACTATATTATGTCATGAGTGTATGTTATTGACGGCAGTATGATGTTTTGCCAAGATGCCCTCCATCAGTAGCCTTTGCCTAGAAGGCTACCCCAGAGGGGTTGATGTATCTTGTGGTATGCTGGCTCGGCCAGCGTTTGTTTCATTCCCAAGGGCCTCGTGGCCGGAATGGGTGTGTCTACTACTACTATGTGCTGCTGTACGGCATGAATATGTATTATGTGCCGATGTATCTCATGAGTGTGTATCATACTGACTGTGGGTTATTGTGTGTTGTATTTATGAATGTATGAAGGGACTTCTCTGCAAACCAGCAGTGATCGTATACATTTGTGTGGCCCTGTTGATGTTACCTGCTGAATCTATGCCCAATGAGCCTGGTATTGGCTCTTTCCAACAAGCGACTCGCTTCATGCAACTTTCAAACAAAACAAACAAACAAGCAAACCCGCTCCGGCCATACGGCCCTTGGGCATTTGACTCCCTGGGGGATATGCAATGGAATGCCAACAGGCTCTCTAAGAGATTCAAGATCATGGTCAACCTGAACACAAATGCTGCATGAGTGACTAGCAAGTAACTACTACTACTACTACTAGTTACCCTTTAAGGGTTTTCACCCGTGAGGAGCCAACTGATGGCTCATGGGGGCATAAAAACAAAGTCAGAATCACCAGATTCAATCTGGAGACCTGCAGGTTCTACCTGCAACATGTCCTCGGAAACCAATTCCAACTCAGACATAGAATCAGACTCAACCACAAACTGGATATCAGGATCGCAACGGCGCTGCCAACATGCATGTATAAACGCTACAACAAGACGCTGATTCTGGCTCATGAACATCGACATGTGAGGGCTAGCTGTGGTAATATCTGACTGCAAAGTATGGTGATCATGGTCATGACCTCCAAACTGCGAGAACAACTGAGGATAAGAATCACGCACTGGCTGATAAAAATCACACTCAGAAACTTTGTGGCACATGGAACTCATCTCCAAGCACACCTGAGGAGCAATGCTGACGACACCTGTGCTGTCGTGGCAATCGCTGCCTAGTGGCAGGGTCAATAGTCCAACGACCTGTAGCTACTGGTAAGTCATGAGCATCCAATCGGAAACGCAACAAGGACGAGACATGAGCTGCATTCAACCCAGCAGTGAACTGTACATGCAGTGGGCAAGTTGTATACCTATCCATGGATTCTAGATCACTCATGCAAGAAGAAGCAAACCAACGATCATACACAGTATATAGCGCATTATCAGAGGGGGCAGAGCGTGGATCAAGCGGCAGATCAAACCACTTAGCCAAGAACCAAGTATCAAATTGCGATAGAACATCATCAGCTGGAACATTTTCCAACACAGTGCTGCCATCATCAGAGGACGTGGTAGTAGGGCCACTATAGCCCACACGCTCTAGAGCTGGATTACAAGATAGCACTCTGAAAAACTGATGCGTTCAAATTGTGTGACTTTACGCACGTTCTCAACGCCTCACCACTTGCCCAGCTACAGTACTGACCCTTACAGTGGGGTCTGTGGAGTGGTGATCACCTAGGGTGTTGTTGTCACAGTCCAAGCATGGGCACTCCTTCATGCTTCAACATGAACCCATGCTGCTTGATCATGTGGTGTGAAAGATTCTTGCTAATTGCCAAGACTCTGAGCTTACCACACTTTCTGATGTACTGGCGCTTTATGTAGGAACACTTGCACTGCTTCAGTAATGTCTACTGCTGAATCTGCCTGACTCAGCTAAGACCAGGCCACTAGCTCAATTCAGAATTTTGCTTTGAAACTGCTTGTATGATATGCACCATTGGTTTGCAAGCAACCAACATTTGCTGCAGACTCAAGGATATTTTCGGAGCTAAGTGACATGATGGTCACTGCTTGGTGACGCGTACACTATCACTGGATGATAGTGCAGCCCATTATGCTCCGTACACTGCTGTTGAACAACATGTAGAACAGAATTCCAAACCCGAACGCATCACATCAGCAACATCACACAACACCGTATGCAACTGCCAGGCTTAGCCAAACTTTGCAGCCAATAGCACAAACTCTGGTGGCAATTGCTTGAGAGGTACATAGCCAACTCAACACTAATCTTGCTTTTCTGTCTGTGTTACAATACTGATCTTTGAGCCGACCATGTCACTTGTCCTTGATACCAAATTGGATGAACCGTGAGCACTTCCAGCATACTATTGGACCAGCTCTGCTGTTTAAATGCAATCTATGCCTGTTATTGTGTACGCACTAGCAGCACTCTAGCCAACAACACAAATATGCAACATGTTGTACACACACCACACAACAGAACGCCTCACCTTGTGAGCAAATTAGCAGAGCAACAAGTACAGAGCAAGGTTGACCGTGGACATTGCTATGAACAAACTCTTCAGATTATTTGCCAGCGCGGTGAATAGAAAGCTGAGGTCTGGCACAAGCTTGTGCAGCAAAGTGGATGCAATGCTGGCTGACAATATCGAGCAATAGCTGCTCCTAAGAGGCCACCACCTGAGCAAGAACTTGGCAGTGAAAGCAATTGAGCTGCTCAGCAACCCTCCTACACCTTGGGACAGCAGACAATACAGCTAGGTGCCTGACCCTTTCACTCATGTTGACAGACACCCAATACTTGATGCTTGTACGACAAGAAATATGCGGAAACCAATACAACAGCAAGCTGCTGATACCCTTCTGCTGCTACTACAAGGATACCTTGCAAACATTCACACATGTGATGAACATGCAGCGGATGGCTCATCTGAGCATAAGCACCCTAAACATCACAAGAGTTCATATGCAATTTGGACACCTGCAGACTTGTGATCATTGACAAGATTAAACAACAAAAGTAAGTTGCCTATACTATTCATCAAGTACATGTGCAAGGTGACTTGTTCATGCAACAATATGCTTGCAGCAGTAATGATGCTTGCAACGGTGCAGCTCTCCGTGACAGTATGTACACTTGACATACAGACCTGGATGCAAGTGTCCAAAGAGACTGGACAGTATCAGTCTTCTTATTCAAATGAGGGAGGTTGTGTGCATCACCGGCAAGAAGTAATATGCAGTCATGCAGTGGCAAGAAGTAATATGCAGTCATGCAGTGGCAAGAAGTAATATGCAGTCATGCAAACTTCAAACGCTAAAAAGATGGTGCACCAGGTCAAGGGCTTACATCACACCAACTCACCAGTTGATGTTTGACAAGACTACACTGATAATGTTTGATGGCGCGGGAATTGCTTTTGTGTTTGACCACCATGATACAGTCTCAACATCGGCAAATACTTCATGTAATGCACAAAAACACGCGTGTGCCAGCAGAGTACTCACAATGCGTATGACCACCACCTGCAGTGGCAATACTCGGCTTCAGTCACTCCTACCTGCTCTTGCATCTGCTCTGCAATGTGCAACAAAAGCTGTCTGCATGCCATGCTCCCAATATGCAGCCTGACATGCAGCAATCAGCACCATGAAAGTGCCCCATCCAACACTTTGAGCCCAGAACAGCTTGTCTGCTGGCACCAAGCCATCAGTCCACAAAACTTGCATGACGCAATGAATTGCCATGGCAATGGGGCCAATTCTGAGTATCACAGGCTGGAGAATGTAACTATCATAGTTGTAGTACATGATGAGGTGAATGGCAGAGGCATGATATGATTTGACAGTCATGAGTGTCGCTGTGCGCCAGATGCAAGTAACATGTGGAGGATGGTAATGTCCAGGCCGAACAGCAGCACGACCATAGCGCCCCGCCAATGCACTAAAGAAGCTAGGTGCTTCTGCCACATACGCCGCTGCTGCTGCTGTTGTTGCTGCTGGACACAGCAAGCTGATAACCACAGCAGCAGTTGAGTGGCTGCAATGATGGCATGTAGGGATGCTTTGATCGCTGTAGACAATGCATCAATAAGATGTGAATCATTAGCAGTAACACCTGCTGCACCTGCATCTACTGCTGCTGGTGTTGGTGCTGCTAGCGCAGACCTCCATATAATAGCTGCTTTAACATATGAGCCCGCCATACAGATAAAGTACAAGCAGGCATACAGCAACGCATGCTGCTTCAATGCAATTGCTTTGTATCTATTGTATGAATCAAGCACCACAGAGTTTGGAAACCCAAATGTGACTGTCTTCCAACTGACAATTGGCAACATGGCTGCCCTGGTGGCTGCTGCTTCTGCTGGCCCAGTAGTAGCGTCAAGACTCATCATGCTGCATTCAGGCTTGCTGACATGCCCTGCTGCTGCAGCAGCAGCAAACCCAGCTTCACTGCTTTGTGCTGCTGCTGCTGTTGCTGTCAAAGCGCCTGCAGCACCATGTTGCGGAGTTCTTGCAAGCGGCATCTGCTGCTGCAGTTGCTGCTCATGTCTCTGTTGACATAGCTGCTGTTGTCTGGAAATAAGCTTGTAGCAGTCCAGCTTGTTTGCCTGATGAAAAAAGGACTTGAGTGATTCACAAACTTGTGCTTTGAGCCTCTCGTGATACAGCTCTGTTGGTCCGTTGGTTCTGCTGCTGCTGTTGCTACTGAGACCAGCACGTCTTTGATCTGGCAGTGGCAGCAATAGCATGGCCCAGTCGCGCAGCAATGGCAGTAGGCAGCGGTAAGCATCTAGCTCAGATTGGCTTTGCTCCAGAAGTGCTGTGAAGAGCTCTGACAGCTCGTTCTGCGCCGCCGCTGGCAGCAGCAGCATGGGCACTTCTGCTATGATGTTACCCGTGATCTTGCGTGCCGCTGGCAGAGAGTCTGTTGTACCCTGCACCACTGCATCAACTGCTGCTGCTGCTCCATCAGTGTCTGTTAGTAGTACTATGACATCATAGACCTGACAACTGCTTCGATCCAATGCATCTGATGCTGTGCTGCCATGCGCAAACTGCAACCTGAACCGCATATCTGCCGCTGCTGCTGCTGCATCTTTGGAAGTGTTTAGTGGGCACTTCACCAGGGTGGTGGGCACCGCTGTTCCCTGTAGACGAGTTATTGGAAACAGAGTATACTTAACGAAGAAGGCTACCCCAGACGGGCTGTGATGTATCTTGTGGCATGGCTGGCTCAGCCAGCCGATTATTTGATTCCCAAGGGCCTCGTGGCCGGAGTGGGTGTGTCTACTACTACTAACGTACCTTTAAGAGATGCGAGATGACGAGAAGTTCTTTGCCTCGTCAAACAGAAGGTCAACAGAAGCCATGCTTGTATAACCCAATTGTCGCATTGTTTGACCCGATTTACCGCTAGCAGGTTATCCTGTTGAAAATGTGCATCATTATCATGACACAGGAGGGCTCCACAAGATATCTACACCAGTCGTGCTGGCCTATACACCTATAGCCTATGGCCTAGTTATATCTTCATATGCACTTCAGTGAAAGGAAGTGAGCGCTACGGCAAGTTAGCCTGTGCCTTGTTGACAACACCAGGTCTGCTCATGTCTGGAATTGCAGCAATGTCAGTCACTAGTAGCCAGTGTTTGCACACATGATGTAGACCGCATTTCAAATGGTGCCTTCTACCAGGCACAGAGCTGCCACAAACACATACAGCATCTGTATCCTGTATGCGAGCGGATCCTGCCAGGACAGTGTCGCTCAAAAAATAGTATGACTCATCACACTGATACTGTCGCCAAAAAGGTTTAGTTTGTTTAGTTTGACTTGTTACAC
>LWCB01007549.1:0-11695 GCA_001630525.1 Coelastrella sp. M60 | reverse complement strand
CTTCTGCAGGGGATAATCACAATCAGGCATCACTGATCCCTGATACAGTGGCAAAAACAGCTGGAGCTATTGCTGAACAGCGCTATTGAGCGGCAGTGAGAATCCCTTGACTGCTGAGCTGCAAGTTCAACCAACGCACTCTGCTGTCATGCATCACAAACCACAAGAGCAGAGGAAAGCAACACTGTGCTACTAATGCACAAAACCACGCTGCTGACGACTGACCAACTGGCTGACCTGTTGCTGCTTGTTGATGGCCCCGTCGCTGCTGTTATGACTTCCCAGGTACAGCAGCAGCAGCAGCTGTATCAGGCGAACCAGGATACTTGTAAGCTTGTGTCCTACTTGCAGGGCGACCATACAGCACATACCCATCTCTGAGTCTCTGAGCGCTGCTGCTGTTGCTGCTGCTGCTGTTGATGTATCCCTTAAGTGAAACAGCAGTGGCGGCGGCATCAGGACTTGCATTGGCATCTAACGACACCTTGGTCAGCAAGCTCGCAGTGTCCTCTCTGATTAAGATGCTCAGTGCATCACTATCTGCTCCTGCTGCTGCTGCTGCAGTGTCTCTTGACGCAGCATGCAAATCCCCAACATCACAGCAGCTATTGCTGCTGCTGCTGCTGCTGCTGTTGTCTTCCACAGCTGCAGTATCTTCTCTACGGCCTTCTTCACCACTACTTGAAGGAGTGCTGGTACCCTCTACCGTGCTGCTGGTAGTGGTACAACGCACAGGTGTTGGTGTCTCACTCCAAATGGGCTCAGCAACAGCAGAATGATCAGAATGATGGAACTGTTGTTGATCTTGATCTACATCATGGGTGATCCTACTTGAATCATGATCCTTGTTGCCCTGATCAACAGTACAACCACGATGCTGCTGCTGCTGCTGGCATTGGGAGTAGTACTTGATACTGCTGGTGCTGCTGCCCGACGGACCACTGCTGCAGTTGCTGCTTGCTTTGCTTACGGAAGGAGGTAGCAGCAATTTAAGTGCAGTTACTGATGAAGCACCCACTGCTGCTGCTGCTGTCATATGAGTTGCATCTGGAGCAGTATGTAGCGCTGTCAACGGTGGTGGTCGGTTCTGCCGCCACCCACGGGGTATCTTGCTGCTGCTGATGCTGCTTTGGTTGTTGCTGTAGTCTACAATACTGCTGTCTGCTGCGCTGCTGTTGACTCCTGGGCTGCTGCTTTGGTGATGGCTGCTGCTACTGTTGGTGCCGGCATCTGTACGTCTGCTTACTGACGGCTTCTGATTGCTGCTGCTGTTGCTAATACAGTCGTAGCTTCTGCTCAGAGGCCTAGGTGTTTTCCTGCTGCTGCTCATGCTACTGCTGCTGCTGCTGTGCATGCGAGGAAGCCTGTACTGTTGCTGCTGTTGCTGCTGTAATCCAAGAATGCCAAAATCAACACTGCTTCTAGCTAAGCCTGTGAGAGCGGCCACATCAATGATCACCTTGCTGTTGCTGCTTGATGGAAAGCTGCTGTAGCTGCCATCTGCTGCGGCATATATTTCTGGAGCGTTGCTACTGTTGAAACCTTTGCTCCATGAGTTGCGAGGGGACATAAGAGACCGTATAGAACGTTGTATAGAGCTGTATGATACAGAACAATAGGAATAAGTGTCAGCTAATGATAGCACTGATAGCTGGCAGTGACTGCCTACGGGCACACCTTTCTATGCAGCACTGCCCATGTCATCTTCTGAACGACTGAAGGGATTCTAAAAAGCAACCTGACAGTGACAGACCATAACAGTTATCATACCTGTGCAGCTTCGGCTTCTTCGTGTTGTTGAGAGGTGTAGATTTCCTGCTCAAGGGGGCTGCAACAGCAGGAGACTCATCTGGACCAGAGGGTTGTCTTGGTGTGCCGCTTCTGCGTGCGATCTGGTGCTGTTGCATGTGTCTAGGCGGCAGCTGTGACGGTGATGGTATCCCGGAGTGGCTGCTATAGCCGGGGCTCTGCGGAGCTGCTGGTGTTTCTGCAGACTGCTGGTGATGTTGTCGCAGTACTGAAACAAGCTGCAGGAGCGCTATATGGTCCCGCTGTAGCTGCAGCAATTCTGCTCGCAATTGCACGTTCTCCCTCAAAAGATTTTGCTTATCCTCTGTTAGCCTGCATCAAAGATGTACAGCGAGTCAACATGCAGGTATACTGTGCTTGTAACTGAAGCCTTGAACAGCCCCAAGCCATGACAAGGAAGGCCCTCGGTTCAAAGGTATCGGACAACGGTCTGAAATACACTGTAAGCTTGACAACGGCATGGCGGTATGTGCAGCTTGACGATGTGATGAGTCCGTGGAAGCTGTGAAACGTCCCTCTGAAGCAGCTGTTCACCTCTGGCGTTCAAGAGCCCAGCAACTGGATAGTAGATCTCGCACTAGACTATCCGCTTCCTCGTCCATAGCCATGCTGGCTTCAAAGGTTCAATGAAACGTACGCCTAGGCAAGTTGACTGTTGCCAGCGGTGTGTCCATTGGCAGCTTGACGATCTAGGGCAGTTCAGAAGGGTGTGCCAACGCTGAAACTTGTTGACTATCCAACGACGATGTTACCATGTCTTGTAAGCCTCACTGCGCAGGTAGCTGGTCACTGCAAGTTGGGGACTCCCTCAACTGCCGTGATGGTCACGAGCTAACCTATACGAGCATGGTGAGAACACTTGCAGCTGCACTTCTAGGCACAATACCTCCAGCGCCCTGCTCTTGAAAAAGCTCACCTTGATGTCCGAACTGTTGGGCCCGGGCCGTGATGCCAAACGTCGAAAGCACTTATGACCATGTGCTTTGGTAACTGAAGCAATTGTTGCTAATTTTCAAGATCCTGTATGATTCCGAGCATTTTCAGCCACCATAACATCCATGGTGGCTCAGCCTGCACGCCCATTTTCCGCACAGCAGTAAGCTAATACTTCGCGGCAATCAGCTTCAAATATTCAACACCGACCATGCCTCCTCCAAAAGCAACGGGGGTTGCCCCAGCAGTGTGTTGTTGCCTAGCAGGCGGGTTACTGTCTTCAAGCTGCTGTGTCCTTCAGCTGTTGCTGAATTACACGTCAATCGGATGCGCTGGATTTAGTATACTTACTCCTTACCGTGAGTAACGCATGTTCAACCTGCGTACGATGGCGTTAGCGTTGCAACCATGCAGCTGAAGCTGGAAATGGCACCCACCTGGACATTTCAAGTCTAGTTGCAGGACTCACTGTGCACACTCTTCAACTGCATGTGCAGGCCATTACTTCCGGTTGCTAACAGCTGGCTTCCTTAGCTACCTGTTTATCACTCAGGGGATTAACAGACGAACAATCACAACCACACTGCTCTCCTGTCTACTCATGGTCAGCCAAGACCTCCTTAGTGCACAAAACCGCGGCAGCATCAGCAGCATACAGCAGCTCATTACCAGCTACAAACTGTTTCCAAACCCACAGCAGCAGCTTGCAGCGCAAAGAACCACACTTCATGTGCAAGGCATGCGCTGCGAAGCTTGTGCTGCTCGTTTGCGAGGAAACCTGGCATCCATACCGGGTGTAGATGACTGCACAGTGCACTTCCACAGCGGTCAGATTGAAGTTTGGTCCAACAGCAGCAGGCCAGTGCAGCAGCAGACGCTAATAGAAGCAGTAAGGGCAACAGACAGTAGTTATCATATTGAAGTCGTAAGTCAAGAGTGCTTCAGCTCAGATGATCAAGTTGTGCAGTGCTCTGAGGAATCACCCGAGAAGCTAGTACACAAAGCAGGTTCCGAGTTGTATAGGGAGTTATAACAGAGAAGCAAAACTTTGTGTCCCGCATGAGGAGGTGTTGGGGCCGCATTTGTCCCGGGCAGTTTGGCATTCTGTATCATCATGTATGATACAAGCCTTGTATGTGCAAGGGACGTTACTAATTAACAACTCTTTAATACTCTGTGTAACCTACACTTTCTGATAAAGTAGATGGTGCAGTACAGTCGCACTGTGTGCAGGAAATAAATGGCGATATTGATGTTTGTGGACGAGAAAGGACTTCAGCATGTTGCCCCAGCTTACATATGTATATAAGACTCTCATATATATATAAAACACTCAGTGTTGAGTCAAAGTTACTGAACGCGTTGCTAGCATGATAAAGCAAAACATGTAATAATACAGGTTGCCTGAGTGTCACACTGCATAGCCCTCTCAGAGTGACTCGTCCAGTGTGCAGCAGCCAAGTCCAGCAGTCATGAATCTAGTTCCGTCCTAGCCAACATCTTCATGTACATGCGATGCTTTGAGTGTGCTTCTACGTTTCATATACAGTCACTCATGGCATGCAAAAAAGAATGAAAATTGCTGCCGGGCAGCCTGTGCAAGCCTTGTGCCCTCACTGAGAATGCAGCACTGCACTGTCACTGATGCGGCACTGCACTGTCACTGACAGCAACGTTTGCTGCACAAGCCAGATCTCTTTTCACTATACTATTTCACTACACTGATGTTTTGCAGCTGTTGTAGGCATCTTGTATGAAATGTGAAAGGAGATTTGGCATCTTGTATGTTGCATGGCTAAGTTGTTCATACCATAAGATTTGAAATCATGCCAAGGAGCAATTGAGCATCAGATATGAGTCACCGACCTTCGTAAGATACCGGGATGCATGTTTGTCTTTTACATGTATGCAAGCTGTGTTGATCAACCATCTGAGGCAAGTGTCCACAAACAGCACTGGCCCCCTTCTGCAGTAGTCTCAACTGCAGAGGTCTCTAAAGCCTGGCAACAGCCCGCCTCATTGTAACAAGAAACCTTGCCATTAGCCAATGCGCAAGCAAAGGCCAACTAGGCTGTAGCAAAGGATGCCATCAGTCATGATGATTTATGATGAGCTTAGGGCTTGGACGCAGATGCCATGATACAAGTCAACAACTGCTGGTAGACTCCAGACAAACAGTACAAAACTTGGCATGTTTGCAACTCTGCAGTTGCCTCACATACAGGCGCATAACAAACCCATTGCAACACTAGGCTAGTTTTAGGTACATTTCATACTCACCATGGATCTATGAAACTTCTCAGACGCAGCGACATGCAACAGTACTAGTGGACGAAGAGCAAAATCAACTCGGTGTATTGACAGACAACATGCCAAGTTCAGCAACGCACAATATTATGTACTGCTAGGTAGTCTCACTTGAATCAATGGTTTGTGCCACTGGCATTCCTCATGCATCTGCGGGCTCAGACTGCAAAAGGTTGCCTCTCACTCCTCAATATGTCATGCTGCATATTCTCTGCAGACTTGCTCATTGCGCATCTGTCACCACAGTGTCATCAACTGATCACGCAATTCTGCTACCGCTGCTGCCACTGCCTGGTCAATATCTGCCCAGTAAGGACAGCTAAGCTCAAGCATTGCTTGGTCAGTAGCTGCTCAATGACGAAAGGGAGGCCTAAGCATTGCTTGGACTCATTCGGCCCAGGCCCAAGGGGCAGCTGCAGCGCATGCTGGGAAGTTTGAGCATGGCTTGTAGTCTGGGTTGGGTCCACCTGAGAACACAGCAGCAGCAACAGCAGCAGTACTGGGTGAGTCACTGCTGTACAACATCTTTGCCGGTACAAGAGATGATAATATAGCTGCATGTTGTTTGCGTTGTGATTGCATACAATGCACTGCCAAATCACCCTTCTTCTTGAGCCAGATCACCCATCTTTTCACGGCTGCGTAAGTCTAGTCCAGCACATATACAGCAAGACCGTACACAGGCGCAACACACACTATATCAAGCACTAAGGTCATTTGCAGGTCTGAAAAGAGGAAGAGCTGAGTATGATTGATGCTGCTGTCACAATACAAGCTGCTGTTTGTTGCATGCTTATGCCTGCATCCTCATATTCCGGCACAAGAATGCAATATTACACAATACTATGCTTTGCCAGTGCATCTGCCAAGCTGAGGGGATTGATAATGATAAGAGAAGCTGCGGTGCGCTGGCAAATCGCAGTACTGTGTGTCTTGCACAACCCTATGTCAAATATAGCATGCAACAAACAAGCTTTGAAAGCTTGTACTGTAACAGCAGTATCAGTCATATTCAGCTCTCCCTCTGTACAGACCTGCGAATGTTCATAGTAAAACTGAGAGAAACCACAAGAGAAAGCCCACTCACCGCATGGTGTGAACTTTCCGTTGTGCCAGGCGTACCACTGATCTGAACCTCCCCACCACCTACTGCCTGCAGCCCGGTAGCACTTCACCAGGGGATCACTGGTGGCTGTGGCACGGATGCGCTGGCACCTGAAGCATAAGTCGTAGTAAACACCAGACTGAGAATGATATTGATCGAAGATTTGCATGATCGGTACATCAGAGGCAAGGTGTATCTGATAGGATAGATGTCAGATGCCTGTGGTATCGATCCACTGCCAGATTACTCAGCAAGAGCAGAGGGATGATGCCAGGAACAAGACTATACAAACTATCGCATTTTCCTGGCAAGCAGCATGATGATATGACAGCAAGCGTGATGGAGGGGATTTGAACAGTGTCACACCTGTAGACACCGTTGTTTGACTTTGCATCCCAGTTGCAGGATGATAGCGGCCACTGGCAGGTTTGACCGAACAACTTAGGGTTAACTTCTGCGGGTTTCCACTTCTTGTTGCCGTTGGAGAAGTCCAGACACTTCTCGCCATCTTTCAGAAACTCCTGTGTGGGGCTGACAGGCACGATGCACTTGGCGACTCCGGGCTTGAACTCAAAGCATTTGTTACCGTTGTTGCAAGCGTTACAGAATGGCCATGTGTTCTGTAACTGATAACCCGCGGACGGAGTCTGATGGAGTTTACGTCCTGTTCTGAGGGCACTTGCTGCCCTTGCTGTTGTGCCAGTGTTTGACTGTGGAAGCAGGCCATTCCTCTTGGCGAAGTTACGGATACCATTGAAGCCCTGAGGGCAATCTCCAACCATCAAGCCTTCCCAGTTTGGTGTGCCATCGTCCGCGCAAATCTGTCCAGGATAGAGTTCACTCTTCTTGTAGCTGCGGATCTCCTGTGCTGATGCACAGACTGCAAATGCTACCAGAACTAGAAATAGTGCTCTTGCCTTCATCCCGATCAGTTGGCTTATCCGGACCTTACTTGTCGAAGGCAAAGAGTGCCACCTTCCGCTGAAGCGCTGGATCAACACTTCGTGCTGTTGGCACTCACCAAACAGAAATAAAAGCCTTCTTTTGATAGATCAGCCTGCCTTCAGGTCAACCAGTACACCAACCGGGCTGGAGCCGAGTTCACACTGATGGGTGAACAGCGTGTCAAGACTGCATCCGATCTCAATTACCAGCAACAGACACGCCGCAGTAACTCTTACTAACTGTATCATGATGAGTATTACTGCAGAGCGTCTGCTAGTGACACAAGTAGTTGACCGAGCCCTAAGACGCGCCTGCAACTTGCTGTTTTTGACGGCCTTCAGTCACATGTCGTGGTGATTGAAGAGATTTTTCTTGTGCTTTGCGGTCATGTCAGCTCTCCAAATGAGCATAGATGACTAGCTCACTACCAGTCCCTGCCAGTACTCCGTAGAAGCTCCATGCAGCTGAAGCTGAATTACTCGGTACGCTGTCCTGACTCACCAAATGTTCCTGCGACAATGTTTGACCAGAGTTCCTGCTGCAAAAACCAGGATACACTCGCCGTCGAAGGATTTGTCGGTCTGATCATGAGTACCATACTTAAAGGGGTTCTCCTCTAGATCGCCCATCGCAAAAATAGGCCTGGAGTTCAATGCTTCATGCAAGATATACCAAACACAGATTGTGTTACAAACTGTCATAGCAACGCTCACCAGTGATACAGAGCCGCTCTTCATCATACAGGCCACAAACAACGACAAACAGCAGATGATGATTGTTTCTATCAGGCAGCATTGCATTCAATTTGCTGCACGAGCCATATCTCTGTCACACAACGACATACAACGTCCGTACAGCACATTTCACTCAGAGACTGAATTACCGGCCGGTTGCTGAAAAACTTTAGCAAAAACGCTCTCAAAGTCACGAAAACGTCAACGTGTTGATGTTATCTCCACAACCAAACGACTGATACTCTCATTCTTTTTCGCATGCAACTGGTTAGAAAGCCCCAGCCAGCATTGATTTCATGCAGATACGTGCTCTACACACAAAGACTCTCAATACTGTACAAAAGCACACCAACACAGTAACCAAGCCTTGGTCCTTGACCAGTCGTCCAACATAACCACTTGATATCACCTGGCATGCCATGCTCAGGCTGATAGTTCCCCCACCACATCAAGCAAACATATCACCATCATCAATACAGCCATTGCCTGCCCATATATTCAGCAGCAATCTGACACGCCTCCATGGCTTGGTCCTTGAAATCCACCAGCAACTTACTGCCACCCGTGCAGGCATGCTGCAGCAGCAGCTTAGCTGGGTCTTTGTCTTTGAACAGCTCCTTAAACCCTAGCAGGGAGCCGATCAACGCCCCGGGTTCTATCAGCCAGGGTTCTGCTTCAAACAATCTGGGGATGTCTATGGCAGGTAGCTTGTACTCATCCTGGAGCATATGCTCAGCCTGTTTGGCAGCAGTAGGAGTAACAACAGCACTTGCCAAGAACGTCTTCTGTGAATCGCAGACAACAACAGTATACACTTGATCAACCAGTCAACAGCAGCTAAGCCAAGATAAACACGGCCTCAGTCAGAACCTCAACTACATGTGGTGTCATAGCAATGCATTTGATCTGTGTTTATTCATCATTGACAGCAGCAGCAGCAGCAGCAGCAGCAGTAATGCACTTACCTCTCCAACCAGCGCTTGCAGTTTTGCCGGCTCATGCCTGAGCAGCATTGGATGTTTCACCACCAGTGCAGACACGTTAGCAGTAGGCAATGCTGCCTTCAAGGCAATCAGCTTCTCAGGAAGTTGAGTGGTGCTGGTGGCCAAGGTGACCTGGCAGCAGCAGCAGCAGCAGTTACAACGCACATTCTGCTTCACATGCTACAGGTTACGTGCATTGAACAGAAATAATAATGTTACAGTATACAAAGGCACATAATTCTTAGAATGCATCATTGCTGCTGTGGAAACAATGCAGCCTGATACTCTCAGGTCCAGGACTCACCTGTTGCTGCATCATCAATGCGAGCTGCTGCTGCTGCTGCATCATGCATTGTGTCAGCTGCTGCTGCAGCAATGCATGTTGCCGTGTCACTTGAGAGTCCCTGGGGCCATAGCAGTTGATGGCTGAGAAGAAACCCTGGATTGACATCATCAACATGTTCTGCTGATAAGCCTCAGCACCATCACGCTCACTGCACCTGCAGCAGCAGCAGCAGCGGCGTGCATTGTGGGGTTGAGAGACCAGTATGTCAAGCAACACTCAAATACATTGGGTTTACCCATACATGCATTTTTATGAGACTCAACTGGCAATGCAACCCTTGCACAGCAGTAATGCGTCCAGCAGCAGCAGCTGCTGCAACAGCAATAAAAGAGGTACAATGCACCCCACAACTTGCGCTATTTCTAGTGCATTGCCCAAGATAGCAACAAATGCACGTGATGCACACAGCTGCAATGCATTCCCAGGCCAATGCAGCGGCAATGCATTACCTGATCGCTGCTTGTACTGCCATCATGATCTGCATCTCCTCCTGTCTGAGATCAAGATCAGCCAGATCATCACCTCCAGACCCAGGTTTCAACATCATGATGTGATCTCCTACTGCTGCCCACTGCTTGGCAGCAGTACGTTTTGTGATAATTGATTCATCCAAGTCGGGCAGCAGCAGCCGCAGCAGCTGCAGTTGGTGTAATGCAACCTTGGCAGTGGTGTTGAGTCTGGAGGCGGAGGCCTGCGGGGCAAGTGGCAGCAGCAGCAGCAGCAGCAGCAGCAGCAGCAGTAGTAGCACTGTCAGGTCAACTGGCTGGTAGTATCCACAACTTCTAGTGACAGCCTGAGATGGCCAGCATGTACTTAGAAAGCATGTATGCAGAATTTCAGTTCTAGCAGCCTTAGCCAGATTATTGATGCAGTTCATAAACAATGCATGCATGAGAGCACGCAATTGAATATGCATACTATATACATTGTAATTGATATGCAGTGACAATGCAGCTTAATTCACTACTACATAAAGGTGTATGTGTACAAACAAACATAACAACTCGTAAGACAAATATCAAAACATCAAGTTCCCTTCTCATACCTCTACTGCTTCTTGCCAAGCTGCCTCCAACTCCATGTCCAAAGGTGCTTCTACTGCTGCTGCTGCCGCCTTGGCTGCTGCGGCAGCAGTGGCAGCAGCAGCTTTGGTGTGTTTCTCCTGCAACGCCAACTCTTGCCGAGTTGCTCTGCTGTTGCTGCTGCTACCTTGTACCTGCTTGGTAGCAGCGGCCTTCTCACTACGCGAGAGATTGGAAGTGCTGCTGGCAGCAGCAGCGGCAGAAGTACTATCCTGCATTGGCTTCTGCTGCTGTTGCTGCCAAGTTTGTCTGCTGCTAGTGCCAGCAGCAGCAGCAGCAGCGCTCATCGACTTGGGGTCAGATGCAGCAGCAGCAGCAATAGTAGTAGCGGCAGCAGCACTTTTGGACATCGGTTTGTTGCTGCTGCTGCCGCTGCTGCTGTCAGCAGCGCCTACATCCTTGGGGGTAGGTCTTGAACTACCACTGCTGCTGGTGCTGTCAATTCTGGTGCTGCTGCCGTCACTCTTGCTGCTGCTGCTGCTGTCACTCTTACTGCTGCTGGCTTTACCAGCAGAGGCAACATCCCGACTTAGAGCTGCTGCTGCTGTTGGAGGCGCCGCTGCTGGTGCCGGAGCAGTGCCAACACCAGCCAGAGGGGCAACCGATTGTGGAGCAGCGGCAGCAGCAGGAGTAGGCTGTTGAGCAGCAACATTGCCGGCAGCAGCAGCAGCATCAACTGGACATGCCAGGTTGGAGCGTGTGGCTGGCCTGTTGCTGCTGCTGCTGCTGCTGGTGGTGGTGCTGCTGCTGCCTGTGGGAGGCTTCTCGTCTGTCATGTCATCAGCTCTTCTGCGCCAACTTTTGGGTGTGGTTTGTGCTACTGCTGCAGCCGGTGCTGCTGACGTTGGTGCAGCAGCAGCAGCAGCAGAGACTGATCCCTCTTGCTTATGATGCACAGAGCTACTGGTTTTGTCAGCACTGCTGTTGACACTCTTGTCCTTGGAGTGGGCTGCAGACTGAAGTTGTGAGGCATCATTGTCGGCACTGCTGCTGCTGCTGCTGCTGCTGCTGCGGTGCATGTCACGTGATACTGCAACGGTACTACTGCTCCCACTGCTGCTGGACCTGTTGGTGGTCAGCAGCGTAGTTACAGCGGTGCTCTTGCCAACTATATCATCTGATTCACTGGGGCTACTGTCCCCCTGGGTTGAGGTGGTTTCTTTGGCTGTAGCTGGAGAGCCATTGCTGCTGCTGCTGCTGTCGCTGGCAGTGGCGATGTTAGCTGCATAAAGTTCCTCCACAGTAACAAAAGGCGCATCGTCATCAGGTGCTTGGTCTAAGCTACCAGCTGGAGAAGATGGTCGAGATAGACTGGGCTTGAGCTCAGCCAGTGCTGCGGCAGCTTCGGCCGCTGCCGCTGCTGCTGCCTTTGCTGCTGCTGCGATGGCTTGTGCTGCAGCCATTGCTGCTGCACGTACTGCTGAAACATCGACCTTAAACTGGAACTGCTG
>LWCB01007547.1:0-13480 GCA_001630525.1 Coelastrella sp. M60 | reverse complement strand
ATCAGCAGTGAAACAGGTTGGAACGGTTGTCCATCCTCACCTTGCAAGGTGAGTAGACATCACGGCGTGGCGGTCAGTTGATCAAAAGTTCATCAAGACTCCAGCAGTGCTGAAGCCTAGGCATAGGCATCAGCCCAGGCCTGGCATAGCAAGCACATCAGCCTCAGTGTGAAGTGATCTGAACACGCATTCAGTGAATGACACAAGCAATTTAGCCTTGCAACATGCATATGACACCAACAACGTGCACAGTGCAGCCTCAGGTACTAGTGGTACTCAGCAGACTGTAGCCCACCATGTTGAATCAACTTAGGAGCAACACTTGCTCAGCAAGACGGTCTTATCAGCCAGCACTGCATTCACTTTGCTGCACAAGCCAAACTCTTTTTCACAACTGCAGCAGACACAGCAGAAAACCAGCCTAATGACCAACAAGCTGCTGATCATGAAACAAAGCAGCAAACACAGTTTAACCTAAAGCAGTACTAATGATCAATGAGAGAGCTCGAAGAGGCTGTCACAAGACCCAATATGAGCCTCATATAAGTGACCTGACTCGAGCCATTTCTCCACTTGCAATTGTGGAAGGCGGTACCGGCAGGTCATAGCTGCATTTGCTCGACTTCATCACCGCATTGCACTCATTTTCTGCACGAGCCAAATCTTCTTTCACAGCTGCAAGCAGGTCCCTCAGGTGGATTGAGGCTTGGCTATCACATAATACATCTCTGCAGCTTACTTTGGATCAGTCAACACAGCAACAGGCAGGCCTACATCATGCACACAACTCCTGCTGAGTATATTTTGTTGCTAAGAACCACAAGTGCTGTTCAAAATGAAAGAGCCGCTCACAAATCGCACTGCCGGGCAGTGAGTGTCAGGGCTTACGATTCTGCAAATAGCAACATGATGATGACCTGCACACATGTTCATGTGAAACAGCACTGCACGAGAAGTGCTACTTGCACCAGTGGCTACGCTGATGCAGTACATGGCATGCAACTCACGGCAAACAACACTGCACCGGGGTGTGCCTATTGTGACATACATACTAGCCTATTGCCAGACTATACGCAAACTTCGGCCCCAAACAATCAGACCCTTTGATCTAGCAGCAAGCGCTGGGTACAAGTCAACCCTTGACATGCCATGCTGGTTGCTGATGTCTCATAGACTCCACATTCATTCCACGTTGAACTCATGACGTGTTTGTTTCTTGTACTCAGTCAAACCCTTGCCAGAACCAATGACTCCGACCTTGCCGCCCTCTGGGACTTTGAATATGCTCTCCTTCTTACGCCCTGTGAAGAAACCTGCAAGATACACAAGCACAACAACTTGAGTTGTTGAGAAATTTCCTTGGACAAGACTGCTGCATGTTGTAGGCTGTAGGTCACCACCACTTCAACTATGTGTTTTGTCCAACAGCTGTACACAGATGATTCATGTAGAGGTTGCTAGTCAATGGCTTCAACACACGAGAACTGCTGGTTGTCCAGTTGTGTCTATATCAAACCATGACCGTATATCATCCCAGACACCGGACATGGTAGTGTATGTTGCAACTGTTTTTCTAGCCAGCTGCTGCTGCTGCTGGTGTGTACTGCACCTGCTTTTGCTTTGCTTCCTTTGCCCTTCATGAAGCTCTGCCAGTTGTTCTGCCTCTCTTTCTGCTTTACGTCCATCTCTTGGAACCGCTTCTTACTCTTGAATGACTTGAGCAGCTTCTTCTTCCGGGCTATGGTTTTCTCGTCATCTGTGGGTTTGATCTCCAGCCACTGCAGCAGATCAACATGCGGCAACCCTTACTGAGACTTCAGACCATGCTGCATAACTGTGGTTTGGGGCCAGCAGCAGCCCAACATGATAACAGTGCCAGATGGCTGCAAGTGCCAAGATAAACATCACCTGAAGATGTATTGCACCCTTGTCAAACCGCAAGCCCCTTTGAGAAGGGGTACATTAAAAAACTGCAGCAGCATAAGTCGCAAGTGCTGATCATACAGCCGTTGATCGTGGTTGAACACAGAACAGCTGCTGCCTACCTTTGGTGGAGCTTCATCTACTAGTGGCTCATCTTCTACTCGTTTTCTTTTAGGAGCTGCTACACCAGTGTAACCTACTGCGTTGGTCTCCTCAGCAGGGGGCCGCACTGACGTCACTGGCAACTGGAGACAGCAGCAGTAGCAGCAGCAGTAGCAGCATGTTGGCAGAATAGAAGCAGGATGTATCAGCAGCATGATGACAGCAGTTGAATACTGTTTCAGTGAATGCCGGAGCTAAACTTGCACTGACAGGGTGACTCACTGAGGAGCAGCACCAGATGCTTGAGTTTGCTTGCACGCTGGAATGCAATCCAGCTGTGAAACAAAAGCCAGAACATGCACGTTTCTTTGTGCACCTCCAACAGTGTTGCAACTGTGCAGGTAGTAGACATAACACCAGCAGCTGCTCTCGCTGCTGCATTATTCAGCTGAATGCTGCAGACCACTTGCCTAGAAGTATGTAAACACGCACAAGTAAGTAGCTGTGCTCACCACTTCCTCATTGCCATAGCCCTCATAAACAACCACAAACTTGCCATCTTCTGTTACTGCTTTAACCTTTGCTGGGTAGTACTGGCCGTCTGCACTGTATAACGCTAGGCAGTCTGCGCCTATGGCCCATGCTGCATTGCCTTGACCCAATAGCGCCTGCTTTATTTGAGCTTTCCGTATCTGTTCTGCTACTGATGCTGGGAGGATGGCTGCTACATTGAGTTCTGCTGGTGTGGTGATGAGCTGCGGCTGCTGTTGTTGACTGCTGATTGCCGGTGCTGCTTGTTGAGCTACAGAGACTGCTGCTGCTGGTGGTGCTGCTGATGCCAATAGGTCTGCAGGAAAGACGGGTGTACAGAGGGAGATGCAGGACTGATGGTTCGTGTGCTGTACAACAATGGTCTGGGTCCCTGGGTTTTGTTGCTGGTTCACCAGCAGAACCTGATGTTGGGTTGCTGATATGGCCATCATGTTACTTTGGCACCTTTTCCAACTAGACCTAGGCTTAGGTTGGGTTGCAAACGATATGTGGGATCAAACCCCTTCATCAGCTGCACTGCCTCTGTGTGAACCTGGGATTCATAGATGTAGTATACGTTCTAGCCAACACACCTGCTGTTGACGATGGTTGTAGTGCTGCTGATACTCCTGCGTCCCTTAACAAGTCCTCCGTCAAGTGTATGACTTCCGTGAGGCTATCATACATCTCCCGCAACTCATCATTGTGAGGGTCTGACAGCAGTAGCGTCCCAACCTGACGCAGGACAAGGCAAAAGATCATGCGGGTGGGAACAATCCCATACATACTTCCTTGATCAACAACTGTCGACTCTCAGTTACCTGTTCAAGCTGCTCCCTGTAGTCTTGCAGGTTGTGCTGCAGCTCCTCGACACTGTGCTCTTCGGCCATTTTGTCAGCTCAAGAGCCGAGAGTGGATGATCGCTGAACCAACAACAAGAGAATGAAAAACAAGGGAGATACCCTGATGCAAGTTGCTAGCAATACAAGCGATGGTAACAGGTTGGTACGAACTTAGCGCCACTAGTGAAAGTCTGAACACATACACGATTAAGAAAGTATATGAGCTCTATTCTCCATTGTCTGCAGGACGTTCCCCGACTCTTGGCCGATGAACCCGCGAATCGAGACCGCTTTTACGACTGTTGGCCCTTCATCATCAACTTCAATGTTCTTTCGCCAGAGTTTGAAGCTTCTAGTTTGCATTACGATCAGCCCCATCATGCTGTACCGGTGCTAGCCTTGCCACGTCCAGCGAAGTTTAGTTTGTGCCTTGCCACCCGCTGTTCCTGCCAATCGACAATCTGAACCTTTGTTGTTGATCAATATTGGTTGCAACTCGCTGCATGTGAGAATCAGCGCAGTAGGGCGGTTATAGCTTCAAACAAGGCCAGCACAACTCTGGAGCTATGCGTACTCGTTCTGAGCCTCCCTCAACGCCTCTATCGCCTGTCAACTGCGAGATCCTAGACATTCAAGTAGTGGATTATCTGACAGGGGAAGGTCTTATTGAGGTTAGCTTCCCAAAGCATGCAAGCACTCTCCTGCATGGCTTGATGCATCATAGCACCTAACAGGGATGGCTGTTGTGCACAGGACGACGCTAATATTCATGATAGGTCCAGAATAAGCCGTATAGGAGCTTATGCAGCGTTTCAGCAGCTTCGTGAAGGCGATGTGCGGCATGCAATGGCCATCATGCAGGAGCTCTTCTCTGATGTGCTGCAGGTCAGTTTAAGGTCCCTAGCTCGCTACAGACCACTGCCCCTACATCCATCAACACGATTTGGCGTATCACCTTAGCATTCACATCGTATTGATCCTGTTCAAGTACAGTTAACAGTAGCAGCATGGCACATAGTCTTGTGTAACACGCCGTACACCTGCCTACCTGCATACATATCAGCGATGCATTTCACATGCACTTTGCTAAGCAGCCCTCTTCATGTTTTGTAACAACTCTTGACAGCAAGTACGATTGAAAATAAACATCCAGAACCGTGTACATTGGTGATGTCAGAATGTGTCATGTGTCAACCTTTGTTCACAGGACCAACGCCTAGTATTCAAACTCAAGCGACAGCAGTTCATTGAGCTCCTAAGACAAGGAACTTCAGCAGGGGATGAAGCAGCTCTTGGTAAGGACAACCAACGCTGCTGCAACTATGACACTTCACTCCTGCATGACTAAGACCCGCCACCGAGCAACCACATGGAGCATTAGCGATGCAGCTTCCAACACACAGTTGTGATTGCTGTTAACCCTGCAGCATATGTGCAGTTGAACACAGGGAGGATTTCACCCTGTAGAGTGCACTGCCTGCTACCACAGCAGCACAACCTTGTTGCGCATTATTTGTAAGTTCCAAACATGAACAGCATGGGTATGCATTCTTGATGTGAAGAGCTCAGAGGTATGCTGGATGCTACTGCGCTATGTCCTCTTCTCCTGCAGCTTGTGCTCGTGAGGAGTTGGCGCCTTTGGCCCTTGATGCCTACCCAGAAGCATATCTAGACTTCAAGAAGTCACTGCTCATGCTGATACAGCCACGAGCGCAACAGCAGCAGCAGCAATCTGGTGACCAACAGCAGCAAGGGCCGCAGCCTCAACAGCAGCAGCAGCAGCAACAACAATGTGATTGGTCCGTGGAAGCAAGGCATAAGTTCGCTGAGGTGCTGTATCACACTATACTGCAGCAAACAGGTAGGTGTCCAGCAGACTCCAACAGAAACTGCTGTCCTCCCAAATAGCTGAACAAAATACATCACCCTTATATGTGTTGACGCACTGATGTATGCAATGCTCTCGCATTGGTCATGAGGTGTCAAGCTTACTTGATGCATGTTGCTGCCTGTGCCATCATCTGCACATTATTCACCTATCGCATCGGGCATGCTTTTCTCCTTGTATCCTTGTCTTGGAATCACTCACTGTTATAGAGTGTAAAGCATGTGCTTCAGCAATGTGCGTTCGGAGTCAAACTCAAACAGCGTAGCACCACTGTGCCTCCTTCCAACATCACACACATTTCCTTGCACACAAAACCTTGGTGTTATAAACAACCGCAGGTTGGAGCCGCACTCAGCTTGAGCAGCAGCTGGCCTACCTGCTGCACATATTCTCCCTCTACACCTCAGGCAGTCACACAGTCAGCAGCAGCAGCGGTAGGGGCAGCAGCAGTCACGCAGCACAGATTCAGCAGCTGCTGTCATGTCCAGAGGCTGACTTGGCTGCTGGTGTGCTGCTAGAAGGTCGAGATGAAGCAGCGTTGCCTCCTGATGTCTCAGGGCAAGGATATATGGAACGCGATGTACAGGTCAGTTGTTGCATATTTGAATATACTATGTAATGTGCAAGCTTACTCAAGCCAAGGTAGTTTTCATTTTATGCTTTGTGAGATTACGTAAAGATGAGATCACGTGAAGATGAATGCCTCTATGGTGCTGGAAGGTTCTACCAACCAGCATCATGATGGCATGCATCTTCAGGTACTTCTGGTGATTTGTTCTGTGGACAGCACAAGCTGAGGGTGCATATTCAGCAAGGATGCATGAGTATGTTGTATGTCACCATGTCTGTCATGGCTACCTTCACAGTGTATGATCATGGGCCCTCGTTTGTTTGTGCCCGATCATGATCTGCCCAGTGCCTATGCATGATGCAGCTGCAGAGTCCTTGTTCAAGCTACTGCTGCACTCGATTCTTCTCCATTGACCTCCTTTAGAGTGTGTCTCGTTTGTATCCTTCAGCTAGCGCGATGTATCCGTAGCATATCTGCCTCCCGCTGTTGTGTGTCTTGTCCCCTCCTCAAGGGCAATCAAGTATGTATCAATTATGTATCTTGCGATGTTTCTGCTTTCAGGCGCTCATGTCTGCTGTCAGCATCACTCGATCTGCTGCTGTTGACGCCCTGAAAGGTGCTGCTGGTGATGCTGCTGCTGCTCTGAGATATCAGCTGTCAAGGTTCAGGCTCAACAAGCAGCAGCTGGATTTCATGGCTTGGGAGTATGCCGTAGCAAGGTATGATGTGAGAGACCACACTCACACGGCAGGTGTTAGAGGAACATTATTGTTGTCGTCTGGTTTGCAGTGTATTATGTTCTGCACATGTTATTTTTCTTATTGCAGAAATGCTTGTGGAGTCTCATACATATACTTTGCAACAAGTGCAGCTGCTAATGCTTGGGGTCAACTATGTCTGAATGCTGCTGCTGCAGCTGGAGGTGCTGGTAATGAGTGTTACCTGTGACTCATGCTTCAACCTCGCAGCTATCATTCAGGCCTATACCCGAATCTGATCTTAGTTTGAGCTCTGTTACATTGCAGCACCTTTTCATTGGTACACACGTTATGACTGTTATGTATGTGAGCATTCTGTACGACCTCCTTGTCTCACAGGGGCCTTGTGGAGCCAAGTGATGGTCCTGTCATTGAAGCAGCAGCAGAAGAAGATGATGAGCCTTCAGATATGGATATTGATCTGGAACCAGTAGTAGCAGCAGCAGCCGTGGCTGGCAGCAGCAATTCTAGCAAGCGCAACACAGCTGCAGCTGCCACTGTTGAACCTGTATCCAGCGCTACTGTTGCTGATGATCTGGATCAAGCAGCGGCTCAATCAAGCCCCTTCCAAGCAGCAGCAGCAGCAGCAGCAGGTGAAGCAGCAGCAGCAGCAGCGGCGGCGGCGGCAGGCGGAGCAGCAGCACCCAGTATCAATGTAAGTTGTCCTGCTCGCTCTGCTGCTGGCTCTATGCTGCGTAGTGCATCCCAGAGTCCACCATACAAGGTGCCTAGGTGGCGCTGCAAGCAAACTCCATCACGATTCAAAGATCAGCCAGCAGCAGCAGCAGCAGCAGCAGCAGGGGTTGGTGATCATGAGCTCCAACAGGTTGTAGTGTCTGGGGGCGGTGAGGATGATGGTGTACAAGAAGGTGGTGGCAGCATCAGCAGAAAGATGCAGCACGTCACTGATCAGCCAGGTGTCAGCGGCAAGCGCAGCAGCAGCGGCAGACCCCAGCAGCAGCAGCAGCAGCAGCGTGATTATTGCGCTGATGCAGCATATATTGTAGATCAGGTTAGCAAGCAACAGCAGCAGCACCGCTGGCAGCAGCTGCAGCAGCAGTTGAAGAGTCATGCAGCAGCAGCAGGTTCCTCCCTAGAGCAGCAGCAGTCACTGCAGAAGCTGCAGGGTTTAGTGAAGCAGGGCAGGTATAAGGAACTTGAAGAGTTGCTGGAATATCTGCAGCCAGGGTTGTTACAAGAGTACCCTGTTATTTTGTTTGACATCAAGAGGTTGCAGTTCACTAAGGTGGGAGTAACAGGGCTAAAAATGTCGGTGAATGTCTCGGCATGCATGCTTCTCATACCTCTTTGAGTATGTGATTAGGACTGTAATATGCAGTGGATATAGACAGAAGATCTGTTGGAAGTGCTACATGATCACACAGCTGCATAGCATCATATGCAGTGTTATATACTCTTTGGCCTGTTGTGTGCATTATACTTTGCTGTGATTGTTATGTGCAGCTTATTCAAAACAATCAGGTTCCAGCTGCACTTCAGCTAGCCCGCAGTCAGCTAACTCCATTAGCAGACAAACATCCAGAGCTGCTGCCATCCCTCAAAGCAAGCATGGCGCTGCTGCTGCCAGGGCACAGCAGCAGCAGCAGCAGCACAGGCGCTGACACTGATGACTCTACCAGCTTCCTAGCAACGCTGCTGCCGCTGCTTCAATCCAAGTTAGGCATAGAGCCACCAAGGCTGGTGAAGTTGTTGAGATTGTTACTAACATGTCATAAAGGCTGGTTCAAGATACAGCGGTGTCAGGATCCGTTTGCCGCTGCTCTGGGATTGGATAAACTTGCGCAAACAGGAGGAGGAGTGGCAGCAGCAGCGGCAGCAGGAGGTGGCAGTAGGGGTGCAGCAGGACGAGGGAGTGATCACAGATCCCACCAGCAGCAGCAGCAGCAGCAGTCAGGACCCGGTGGCAGTACAGCTGCAGTAAGGACAGCACGGCCAGGTAGCGCAGTAGCAGCAGTAGCATCAGAGTTGGCAGCAGCAGCAAGGCAGGCACTGCTGGACGATCCACTGGATTTGAATGGTACTGGTGCTGGTGCTGGTGCTGCTGCTGCTTCTGGTGGTGGTGGTGGAGATGCAATGGATGTTCATGATGAAGATGAGGATGAAGAGGATGCTGGTCCAATGTTTGCTGAAGCAGCAGTGCTACAGGTGAGAAAGAACTTTCTTTGTTTCCCACTGTCTTAGTACACTTGGAGTGCAGGAGATTCCTGTAGATGAACATGCTGCCTGACCCTTTTTTTTGTGACTCCATATCCCCTCAGTATGCTGTTGTTGTGCTTGAGTTTGGCCGGAAAGTAGACAGTTGCTCATTTGTCGCAAGTAGGTTCCATTTTTTGTGCAAAGCTTGATTGGCAGTTGCTCGTAAGTTGTAATCAGGATTTGATCTGACTGCAGCATATGAGCAAGTGTCAGCTAAGTTTTGCACAAAAAATAGTCCCAGATTCAAAGATTTGCATGTGATCACATATGATGCTAGCTTTGTGCGGGTATGCCTCGCTTGTTCTAGGCAACACATACAGCAGGCAATGATGCACTCTCTATTGTATGGCTCATGCATCGTCCATCCGAGTGCAGTGACAACATCAACTAGGAGTTGTTGTCTGGATGTTGCCTTTGCATGTTGACTTGTGTGCAAGCAACAGGATGTATTCTGCGTGTCTGCTGTGTTATACCAGGTTATGGAGGTGCTTGAACTTCCTCGTGCTGCTGCTCTGGAGCTCTTGGCGGAACATGGCGGTGATGCACAAGCAGCAATCATGCAGGTCTTTGGATAGTGATAATACTGGTGCAGCTGCTGATTGAGAGTATGTCATTTGCAGCTACTGTCAGTCCAGCAACCCTGGCGCCTGCTTGTAACTCAGCGGCATTGAAGCATGACAGGTGTCAGCTGATGGTAAAGTCACTGCAGCAGTGTAACAGCAAGGAGCCGACTCAGTGACGGCCTGGAAGCATGACACCAAAGAGCAGGATGATCCATCTGCTGCAGTGCTGGGTATTAGTACTGCTTGCGATGTGTGGCAGCTTGCCTGGAAGCATTCTCTGGGACATGCAGGTGTCCCGTGACTGTATCAATCATTGCACATAAGTAAAATGTGATTGTTGAGTGGTGCAACAGTTAATGCAAGTGCAGGCGGCACAACTCCCAGCTCAATAGAGGTCATGTTCAGCTGTTCAGAGTAGGTGGGGAGTGGTGCAGCAATTCAGATGTAGATGATGTGGATGACATTCCATTGCATATCCCTCAGGGAGTCAATGCCCAAGGGCCGTATGGCCGGAGCGGGCTTGCTTGTTTGTTTGTTTGTTCAGATGTCGTGCATGAGCTATCCTTGGCTCAGATGTACCAACAGCAGTTTCAGCAGACAGGAGCCATCAGTGGTCAAGCAAGAAATCAGTTATAGCTAGTAGCCATGTACAACAGTCCCCTTTGCATCATACATACCTGCCCTGTATCAACAATGTTGTCAATATGGGTCATCATCATGTGCATTGACTTTGCTTTGCAACGCCGTGGAGAGTTGCAACGGTTGCACTTCGGGGGTGATGCAATCCAATCACAGTCTGTTATGCCTTGCTTCTGTATAGGCCTGGCTACAGGATACAGTCTATGTGAACGTATTAACCATGCAACACGTAAGATGCCTAGTATTGAGGATTACAGTCCGTGTCAGCAGGCTTGCCTTGTCAGAATTCGTCACAGCTAATTGTAGTGTGCAGTCAGCAGCTGCTGTACTGCTGGGTTTAGTTGCCAAGCAGTGCCATTGCCAATGGCTCAGGCATTTAGCCCGCGCTAGCCTGTAAACAAACTGTTTGGGTGCTGAATGCAATTGACGGTTTGCGCATGCAATTCGCCCTGGTACGTGCTTTCCCTCCGCCGATCGATTGTATCCAACCTAGACACGCGATGCGTATGCATTTGACTAAGGAACCCCTCAACAACAAGAAATTGCTTTCTTTGGTGGACGCGGAGGTCAGCACCCATGACATCAGCAGTACCAGCAGCAGAAGCACTGCTGCTGCTACCGCTGGAACAACTGGCTTGAGAGGGCAAGTTGGGGGAAGAATCTTGGTCCTGCACACGTCGCAGCAGGCGCTGCTGCTGTGGCAGCTGCTGGAGGTGTTCGCAACAGCAGGCCAGGTAGGTCCAATCCAGTTGTGCCTGGTGTTGATGACGATGTTGTTGCTGCCATGCCCCCTGCAGCTAGGGCAGCATTTTCCACACTGAAGCAGTTTAGCACCACCTGCTGTGTCCCATGCGGCTAGAGCAGCTTTGAGCAGTGCTGTTCAGCCCTGATTTTCAATTTCCTTGTAGCTCTGGAGGGTCTCATGACCCCCATGCAGAGACGCCAAGCAGTCGGAGCAGCACACAGCAATGCTGCTGCTTTTATGGGCGCTGTTGTGGCAGTACGGATGTCACATCGGCGTGGTTGGATTCCATGTTGGGTCTTGTGCAGAATTCGACAGAGTCAGTAGCAGCACCTGCTGCTCAGTCAGGTGGTGCTTCAGCAGTCAGTATTTGCAGCGAAGCCTCTGCTGCTAGTCTCCTATACTGCTAGCACAGCAGTTGCCTGCTGGCGGTAGCAGTGGTCACAGCAATGACAGCGCACGATTTGAGCAGCAGCTGTTCCCATACAAGTTGGTATCAGAGTCGCAGGTAATTCCACAACGCATAGCCGATCGCCGCAATCGGCGCAAGCAATACTCCTCACCAATGATAGACAGGCCAGCACCTGATTCTGCAACCAACTTCCCTTCGAGGTTTTCCATGAACTGCAAGTTCATGGAAGATATCAATGGGAAGTTGGTTGCAGGTTCAGGTGCTGGTCTGTCTGTCAAAGGTGAGGAGTATTCCTTTGAAAACCACCTTTTCCACTTCCCAGGCAGCACTGCTAACTTGGTCGCCCTGGAGGAGCCCATGTCAGTAGGTTTGATGGATTCTGGTTTCCAGAGCACCTATCGCTTCATGTTGCGTGATGTGCGGCTGGGTATCGGTGTAGGTGTTATCCTGTGCACTTCCTGCTTCTGCCTAGGTCAGTGTTCAGAATCACTTTAGGTCTGGAGTGGCAGCATGCATATGCAGGTCACTGAGAGGTGAGGAGCAGTCTGAACTGCTGATCCCTGAGATCCGTGAAGGATCTGCCAAGCATTGGCAGGTCTCTCACAGATTTCAAGAGTCAGAAGTTCAGACTGCCCCTCACCTCCCAGTCAACCAAGCCTGGTGCGTGTGTTTCTCAGTCACCAGCCCATGTTCCTGAGCACAAGCGTGCTTATCTTCAGGCGCCCACTCAGCAGGTCCCTGTTCGCATCGTGCTTGAAGGTCACACCCCTGGATCAGAGTCGGCTGCTGGCTCTGAAGGCTGCCTTAGGCTGCTAGGTTACTGTACTGCTGGGTTTGATTGCCAAGCAGTACCAGTGCCATTGTACTCGGGCAATCAGGCCGTGCTAACCTGTTGAGTGCTTTAGGCTTGTGTGTTTCAGCCTCAGAGTGTGTTGTGCTAGGGTCCAGTGTGTCAATGGTTACCATCGTTTTGCAGTCTGTGGTGCCTTGCATTCCGTCAGCCTGATTGTTGCCTGCTTGATACTAGGAGTTGTGAATTGTGTTCAGGATTCAGAAGGCTTTTGTGTCATGTTGTTGTGCTGCTTTTGCATCAATGCCATAAGTTACCATCGTTTTGCTGCCCTTTTTAGCATTGAGTGGAAAGGTGTGCTGGCCTGGTTGCTTTTTGCTGGTTGTGTGTGAGTTGATTGCCTGTCAATTTGCATTCACTTGCAGGGTTAGGCCCCCTGATGGTTCAAGTCCTGGCTGTATATGTTCTTGCCTGGTTGTTGTATTGCTTGCTTAGTGCTGGTCTCGGGCTGTGCTACACCGTGGCTCAGTCTTGTTGAGAGGGGGAGAAAGGGTGGTACGTAAAATATCTGCCCGTATGCCTTGTGTATCAGCCTGGGCCAAGCTGGTCCATAGTAGTTGAGGGTGGTATGAACACGTGAATAGCAGTTCACGTGAAGCTTGCAGTGTAGTGACTGAGAGTCTCAGTTTGCTACAAGTTCCTGGTGATGGTTAGGTTGAAAGATAGTTAGCAGTAGAGTCATGCTATTTAGCGAGTTCCAGTGGCAGCAAGCTGGACTGGGATGATGTAGGCCACAAACAGGTTCTCATCAGTCACACTGTTGTAATGTGTCACTGTGACAATGGCTTGACAGCTATGGCTGTGACCTATATTGAATGTGTAACAGTAAGCGACGCAAGATCAACCGTGGTAACTGTCTGTACGGTACATGATACTTGTTGCTGCAATCACTGTGAGTGAAAACATCAACCAGCCAATGGTACAAGTCTGTACATGGGCCGCTCAGAGGCAGCACCACAAAGCGCTGAACAGCACCAACTACACCACCCGGAGGCACAACTGCCTGACCTCAAATTGAGTCGCAGCCGCCATACTATGGTCAGACCATGTACATAATCTCAGCCTTATCAGACCAGTAGCTGCGACAAAATCAAACAGATATGCCACACATCAGATGTTATCAAACCGCCATATGCCAGCATGAGTGACGGAGTCTGCCTGGCTGATAACAGCAGTACTTATACCTGTGTATAAACCACTTGCAGAATCACTGCTCTCCCACCACTGCGCAGCTATGCTGACTGCTCACTGCATGGAGAATCTCACTGGCTTTTTGGCTGGCAGCCAGAGGTGCAATACTGCATTTAGACCAGACCTCTCGCTGTCGCAGTACTGCACTAGCACCGTACCCATCATCAGATAACAACAGCACAATTGCTTTATGCCAGCTGCCTGCAGAACCAGCTTCCTTAGCAATAGGTTGCGCATTGCGATAGAATAAG
>LWCB01007543.1:0-10262 GCA_001630525.1 Coelastrella sp. M60 | reverse complement strand
ACTCTATATAATTTTTCATTTTTATATAATCTATTTCAGTTTATAATTAGTTGCTTCTGTGCAGCACATGCAACCATCTCGGCATTAGCAGCAATTACCATGTAAGCATACATAGCATGCATATTCCAACTACGTAATATAAGCAAATACCATCAAACATGCTACTGCATGTTGTATGTGTTATATGTATACACTGTGGTACATGCACTGTGCGCTTTTGTGTCCGACTTTTTTTTATTTCGCTAATGACCAACCATACACCTCACAGTATCATGTTGGCATGCAAAGATAACATCTTTCAAACTCTCACCTTTTCTGGCTGAGTGCTCTAGTGACAATGGCCCTAAGAATCATCCTCAAGGACCGGAGCACAGCTTGGTCCTCCTCATATGCCGCGCGTGCTGCTGCTGCTGCCGCTGCTGCCTTGGCTGCCGCTGCTGCCTCCTGGGCGTCAGGTGCTGGCGGCAGCTGCGGTGGGGGTTCAGTTGCTGCTGCTGCTGCTGCCGGGGCTGGCGGAGCAGCAGCAGCATCAAGTACAGGCTGCAGTAGAGAATACATAAACACTCGAGGTAAGCCCTATACGTTTCCTTGCACATGCTGCTACATACTAGACATGGCAAGAGAGCCAGATTCCAGGTAGACCGAGCAGCCGTCAAGCATAACGTCAACTAGTATCATCATTATCTTTATTATCAACATGAATATGCATTTGATGAAACATATGGTCGATGCAATAAATGGGTTTCTGCTTACCTTGAAAATCTGCTGCCGCTCCGAGGCTCCTACTTCTCCTAGTAGCACCCACCCCAGGACACTGCTGCCAGCAGCAGCAGCAGCAGCAGCAGTGCTGGTTTCAGCCTGATCTTGCTGCTGTTGCTGCTGAGAATGACTAGACAACCCAAGCTCTTCTAAGCTGCCTACTGCTGGAAACAATACTGCTAATGAGGGATCTAACCCCAGATCCTCTAACATCTGCTGCTGCTGCTGCCATGGCAGTACCATATCCCGGCTGCTGCTGCTGCCAGATTGTACTGCTGCTGAAGGGCATGTTGCCGTCTCTGCTGTTGCCAGCAGCAGCAGTGGCACATCTTGAGGTATGTCATCAAGCAATGCAACTAGAGCACAACGTAATCCAGAGCCTGCTGCTGACCACCAAAGGTGGGCCTGTGACATGATGAAGACAGCAGCAGCAGCAGCAGCAGCAGCAGCAGCAGAGAAAGTAAGCTACTACCCGACATCACCAATGACTTGAACGTGTGCAAAGAAGTTTGCTAGACACTGCAGTAACACAAATTGCCAGATAAAAAGCACAGTCCAATGTAACAGAGCTCTGTAATTTGCTGACACCACAAGCACATATACTGGGTTCAACAAGGATGCCAAGGCCCAAGCAAAAGACCTGGGGCAGCAGCAGCAGCAGCAAACGATAATGCACATACCTGAGGCCAATATATGATGGCTGGTGCTGCCCGCCTGGCTTCAGTGAATGCAGATACAAGAGACTCCTCAACACACCTGAGCAGCAGCAGCAGCAGATGTTGCAGGAGGATTACCATATGTCTGACTAACTTGATAACAGTGCATCAGGCACAGGGAAAAAGAAAAGGCAGGTCTTGCAATGTGCAAATGCAAAATACACCGGTGTAACATAAGTAAACAGCACAAACAACTGCTGCTGCTGCCACTGCTGCTGCATTCGTGCAATGCATTAGAAGAAAGATGAAAGACAACAATGCGCACCTTGAGCCAGCAGTAGCAAGCAGGTTTGGCAACCCAATGGAATACACTGGCAGACCTTCTACTGCTGCCAACACTGCTGCTGCCAGCTGCTGCTGACCAGCACCAGCAAGACCAGCAATGAGCAATCGAGGCCTTGCCATACAGAACAGCTTGCTGCTGCTGCTGCCATAGCTGCTGCCATGAGTGGTGCTATGAACAACAGCAGATGAGTGGATGGGTACTGCAGCTCGCACTCCAGGCTGCTGCTTTCCTCCTGCTGCTGCTGCTGCCGCTGCTGCCAGACATGCTGCTGCTGGTGGAAACAGGGCCTTCAGCTGATCTAGTGCTGCTTGTAAGGGTTTAGCAAGGCAGGGAGCTGTCACAGGATTTAGGGCCCTGGCATGACTAGCAGTTGCTCTGTGGGCTGCTGGTGTCAGACCTGTTGTGTCAAAAAACAAAATAACATGTTACATCACATGTTATACCACAAGGTACGATAACAACTAGTTGACATCACATGACTCACACGTTGCAACCCTCTGATGAAGAAAGATACATGCAGAAAACAGATTATGCTTACAAAGATAAGGTAATGTTGAGCTAAAAGTTGTTGTGTATGACTGACCTTTCATTGCTGTCATAAAATCTTGTCTGGTGACCACCACTGCTGCTGGATTGATCAGCAGCTTCACGTCACTGTCATAGATCTGGGGGTAAACGCGCCGCAAAGCAGCAAGAGACGCCTCAGCACATAGGGCCTGAAACAATGGCAGCAGCAGCAGCAGCATGAAGATTCTGGACTATTTACAGCATTCTGGACAGACCAAAGCGAGTGAGACAACGGACATCGCAAGCACTAACATTCCCCTATTATGCACTATTGGTTTGTTACACCATATGATACAATGAATCAAGCCTAGCAGCAGCAGCAACAGCAGCGGCAGCAGCAGCAGCACCTTGATATCTGCACCACAATATCCAGCTGTCAATCCCGCCAGTTCATCCAACAACGCTGCATCAGGAGGTGGCTGCCAGGTTCTGCTGTGAATGCCCAGTATAGCTCGACGAGCAGGAAGATCTGGGAGCGGAAACAGCAGCTCACGGTCAAACCTGAGCAGCAGCAGCAGCAGCACGAGGTTTGCAGTCTGCATTGTGGGACACATACTTCCTGTATCCGTGCAATACCGTGAGGCAATAACACCATCAATACATGCAACATAGATGGGCAAAAACATAACACTTCAGTAATTTAATATAATATGCATATGTGAAATTACATTTAATGCAATACTGCATCGCAATGCAAGATCTGTTTATGGATTATATATGGGGATATATAAGTGTCTCACCGTCCAGGTCTTCTCAATGCCGGGTCCAAAGCATCTGGTCTGTTAGTTGCTCCAATCAGTACTACTCTCCCTCTGCTCTCAAGCCCATCCATTAATGCAAGCAGTGTGCTCACAATGCTGTTATGAACCTGGTCCTGCTTACTGCTGCGAACCTGTGTGGCAGCAGCAGCAGCAGTGACGGCAGCATTTGAACAGAAGATGCATTATGCAATCTGCACCGATGTATTCTGCTGGATTCTGTTCTTCCTTCCTTTGTTACGCAAAGAGTGAGGATTCATTGCTACTGCTGCTGCTGTGTCAAAGTCGCTTACCGGTGCCAAGCCATCAATCTCATCAAAGAATATCATAGCCGGCTGATTTCTTTGCGCCTCCTCGAACAACAACCTCAACTGCTTCTCAGCTTCACCAACCCACTTGCTAAGGAGGTCTGCACCCTTACGCATGTAGAACGTCACCTGGCAGCAGCAGCAGTGGCAGCAGCAGCAGCAACACTCAACATTCTTTTTCTTCACAGATCCCTTCCTCCTTAGTACACCACAATACGTCTATACATGTAAAACGAATACAAGTGACAACATATTTAATCCACTGCAGTTTATTTAACACCATGTGATGCACAATGTGTCAAATAACTGGCAATGTACATTAGTATACTGCCCACCTTTTGTCCCGCTGCCCTGCTTGCTTGCGCTGCTAATGCCCTGGCTACCAGAGTCTTGCCTGTGCCTGGTGGCCCGTGAAACAGCACACCTCTTGGCGGGTTCACACCAAACTTCTCAAAGAGTTCAGGGTACAGCAGCGGTAGGAAGATCATCTCCTTGAGGGCTGATAGATACTGATCTAAACCGCCAACCTGCAACAACAATAAAAAGCTCAGGCAATCATACGATCTACTTGTATGATTTGATCCATGCACAACAAGAAAGTAAGACATCCCTACAAAATAAAAGCTCTGTCCAAGGAAGATTTCCTTGCATTCAACTCTAACATTGTATGCAAGCGTAGCTTGAACAAACAAGTGGATGTCTGACTAAACCCCACCTGTTCAAATCCTATGGAAGAGTCCACTTGCAGCGGAGTTATCAGCTCCTGGCCTAAACCCCCACGGCCTTCTCTACCACCAGCAGTAGCAGCATCCCTAAAGCCTGGTTGCCCATCATGACCACCTGCTAAACCCTGACCACCCCACTGAGCCCAACCAGACCCAGCAGGAGCTAAACCCTGACCCTGACCCTCAGCAGCAGCAGCAGCAGCAGCAGCAGCAGCAGGGTTTTCTGTGCCGAGCAACATGCTACCACGGCGTTCATTTGCACGCTTCGGTGAGAAGAAGTTGGCACCAGCAGCAGCAGTACTGAGGTTTGGTACTGCCGGGGTACAGTAGGGTCCAGGGACCACTTGGTTACGAGCCTGTTACACCAGCAGCAGCAGCGGCAGTGGCAGCAGTAGGGGGATTTTATTTGCAGATACAGTGTTGCAACCTGTGAAATAGCAATGGTGCGGGGGAAGGTTGATACAAATGTTATAAGTGATGGAGATCTCATCAACAAATACATGTCGTTCCTTGGAGTCCTGATGACCATATTGCTGGCCCACAACAAATGTGCTGTACATGTGGCAGGTGCCACTTAGGCCTGCGTGTGATTTGGAAAGCACATGGCACCTTCTGCAATATAAGCATTATATACCCTCCTACTGTATTAACCCTGTCTTGGAATACACAGTGTTGGCAGTCTGACTTTCGGGGCTGGGCTATGACACAATCATAGGATTAGTAAAGACACAACGTGGCTTACAGCAGCTGCTGCAGATCCTCACCAGAAACGCATTCCAATGCGAGTCCGATCTGATCTTCCGCAGCAGGTCGTCATCGCTGCTGTCCGGCTCAGAGAAGCCGCCTCTGCGACGCTTGCTGCCGGCTGCGCGGGCGTCGGAGCGGTTGCGTCGGCGATCTCCGCTGCCGCGACCATTCGTCATAGCCGGCCGGCGAGACCTGCACAGAGAGACAGGCGTTAGCAAACAGCAGTATGCTTATGTAACAAATCGACATGTTGCCGCGGCATACATGCCGAGTGGTATAGATCGTGGTCGATGCGCGAAGATTGCAGCCGGCGATAGGTGCTGTGCAAGGGACCCATGGTAGGATAAGCACGACAGCACGGGATACCTTGAGCACAACGTCTGATGCAACCGACGATAAGCATTAGCTTTGTACCTGCTTGCTGTTCATTGAAATGCATTGAGAGAATAACAGCCAGTAAGCACCAGGCGGGACTCACCCAGTAGCGGCTGTTGCTGCTGCTGAAGTGCCGTGCCTGGGACTGAACCTCTCAACAGCCCCATAGTTCTCACGAGACCTGAGTTGATATTTCCTCCGCAGCGGCCGATCATCAATGTCTTCGTCTTCATCAAGATCACCACCAACATCGTCCTAGCAGCAACAGCAGCAAAGATGGACACCTTGAGCAAACCAGTTGAGCAACCTGACATCTAGCAGGATGCCACTGTACTACTGTCCATCAGCTGGGAGTAGCTATCGCCGTGGCTGTCGCATAGTCGCTAGCAGTTGCGATCATTGTTTCTGCATGAGGCGCATCAATAAATACCACCTTGTATTGTTCAAATGCATACATACATCATTTCAGAGCAGTACACTTGTAACACACCTCGTCATCACCGCTTCCCAGATCAATACCATCATCATCTTGATCATCACCATCATCTTGCTGCTGCCCTGCTGCTCTGCTGCCACCCTGCCGAGCCCTCAAGCTGTATCTGGCACTTCTACTGCTGTACCGCCTAGCCCTTGAACCGCGAGCGGTAAGATTTTGTTCTTCATCATCAAAGTCATCAAGATCTTGACCTTGATCTTCATCATCATCAAACTGATCATCATCCTCGAAGTCTTGCTGCTGCCGCAACGGCTGCCTGCGCAAGTTCAGCTGCTGTGTATGAGCCCGTCTGCTGCTGGCTTTTGCTGCTTCCTTGGCTTCTTTACGCTGTTCCAGCTGCTGCAACTGCTGCAGTTGCTGTTGTAAGACTAGAACCTCCGCTTTCAAGCCACGCATTGGCTTTGCTACTGCTGTAGGCACCTCAGCAGCAGCAGCGTCCTGGTCAACTGCATCGTCTGCTGCAAGTGCCCTTTCTACAATGTCACCCGCTGCTTCTGCTACTTCACCAACACTAGCAACAGCAGCAGCAGCAGGTAATGCACTCGCCCCAACAACATCAGGAAGCACCTTCACAACATGACGAGTTAGCCTCCCAACTGCAGCAGCGCGCAGAGCGATCTCTAGTTCCACCTGCTGCTGCTGCAGCCGCCGCTGCTGCTCCTCGAGTTCATGCTGCTGCTGCTGACGCCGCTGCTCCTCTAGCTCATGCTGCTGCTGTCGCAGCTGCCGTTGCTGTCTTTCGCGCTCCTTCTGCTTTACTTGAGCCTTCTCTAGGTCATGGGTGAAACTGACAATCTGCAAGCAAAAGGAAGCAAGGTCAATGCATGTATATTTGGCATATAGACAGGCTACCAACTGCCGATTGGAGTATCACAGAGATGTGTATCTCACCTCTTTCGGTTTGTGGACTTGAGCCCTCAACACCCTGCCAGCTCTTACTGAGCGATCAGCATCTGCAGGACTAGCACTCATAGCCTGTGATCTAAGCGCCCTACGTCCTGCTGCTGCTGCTGGGCGATCTTCATCGCTGCCACCACCAGCTGCATCATCATCTAAGCCATCATCTACATTGTCCATATGTGTATTCTTTGTGAGGTTTGTAGCTGCTACTGCTGCTGCTGATCTTCGAGGCCGCTGGTTTCTGCTGCTGCTGGGTAGTGTGGCAGCGGCAGCAGTTGATGGCTGCTTGTCATGGTGATCCTGCAGCTCTTGTTTGATACTATTGTGTTCTGGGCTCTGGTGCTCAATGCCATTGGCCAGAGCCTGCTGCTGCTGTTGATGCCTGCTGCTGTTGCTCGTGTGTCTGCTGCTCATGCCTTCCTGTAGGACCCATAGCAAGGAGCAGTATAAGTATGAGTGTTGTGACTTTCAAGGTTGCAGGGTAGCAATGTTGCAGGAAAAGGGTTAAAGGGTTGAAGGAGATCACACTATAGCTACGGTAGCCCCTAGTGAAGGATCTGATAGGCACAAGGTGTACTTCAATATCTGCTTCACATGTTTGTGAAGCTAGTGACGTGTAGTCTGCTGCAGATCAGCTGCTTCATTGCTTTGACACGAGACTTGTTGTCAGGTAAGACCACTCTTGAAGCTGCACAAGTACTGTAGACACGTCAACACTCTCAGCAGGTTGTACCGTCCACAAAGGGGCGTGTGGAGTGGGCTGCAGCGTGCTATGAATGGTTACAAGACGACAGATTGACGTTTGTGAGCTGCACAAGGAGGTGTAACAATTTGCCAGGGTTTGAATTTGCTGGCAAGCAGACTCAGCTTACTGGCAGTGCTTGCTCGCCTTGTGTCGCAGACATTGAGGTGAGCAGATGATTTGACTGCATCTGGCAGTGCGCGGTTACCTGATCGAGCGCACGTGGCGTCACTTGTGACCCTTCTGCTCAAGTACCGGCCCGCTGCTTGCATACATCCAGCTGGTTATCAGCATCTCTTGTGGCCCGCTTTCTATTAAGAAGTGCACTGATAGAGAATATCAGCATCAGTAGGCGCTTTCACAGCACATAGCAATCAAAGCGGTTGCCACCTGAACAAGCGGGTCCTATTGAGATCAGATAGAAGGCAGGAACACCTTCATTTGGTAGGAAGGTGGATGCTAAATCTTTTATGTCTCACCACTGCTCGCTTTCGGCTGCAAGGGCTGCAACAGTCGTGTTAAACCAGAGGGTGGTAGTGCCATGCCACCTTGGTACAGTAAAGCACTTTGGTAACAACCATCGCAACACGGCGGATCCTTTCATAGACGCCAGTTTCCATCATTTGTTGTCACGTTACTCAGGACCCAACATGCTTTGCTACAGCTTAGAATTCAATTCGGCCAAGCAAAAACCCGGCGTGGAAGCAACGCTGAACCAACGACCTAATCAATTGCAAAACCAAGAAGCAAATATCGTAGCAGACCTTGCCTGCTGATCCAAGTCACGCGGTTGGTGCCTCATAAGGGTGACTACCCTGCGACTGCCATGACACTCAATTCGTTGCGGTTCTGACTGCACAACGGCAGCCACAGCCTTGGAAATGCGGAAAGCTGCTAGCTGCAATATCATCGGTACCGCTCTGAGCAGCTCATGCGAGTCTTCCACGACTGCGTTCTTCGCAGCAGTAGCTGCCAGGACGTTGCCAGGGCGTGGAGTTTTGTCAACCTGCAATGGCGACACTGCCGCAGCATACAAACTGAATTATGAACAGCATCATACCAGACAAGGTGAATTCTTTACAGCCTGCATGCGTTAGTGGTCAACATGGTGACCTTCAATGCTGGCCTGCAGCAAGGAGTTGCAGGATGTTTCGTGCAGCAGCGTATCAGCCACATGGCTACTGCCTACGAGCCACCTTGATCAGTAAAAGTACTTAAATCATCAATAACCATTACGGTGCCCTATCAATCTCGGTTGTGCTGGATACGCACCTAGAGTATCACCCTCGAGGGCAGGGGCACTTGAGTGCCCCTGCCCAGCCTGCAGGACAGACTTGTCAAGCTGTACAAAAGCAGCAGCACTACCGCAGCAGGTCCTCGAAGCAGCTACATACATCAGAACTTACATGATACAGGATGCAAATATCGTTGCATATCTCAAGTCCACATCACCCTGCAATGCTAGTGGGTGTCATATACATCTTCAATCCGTCTGTTTTAGATGCTGTCTACTCTACTCTGGTGTATCTTTGCAGGTATAGCTGATGTACATTCATATCATTACAATCAACACAAACGCGCTGTCAATTCAGCTGCACAGCCCTGTCCTGTAGCGCAGCAGCAGCAGCAGCAGCAGCAACATCATGCTTTTCCTGCAACGGCTTGGCCTTGCACTCCAGCACAACCAGCCCTCGCGCCGCACAGCGTCCTGAATCCTGTGGTAAAAAGTAGGTATCAGTGGGTAACAGCCCCAACACAGCAGAGAGCACCCCATTCTTGGTGCACAGCAGCTATCCTTCCTCAGCACCACCAGCTGATGCACTATGCCACCACAGTCTATGACAAGAAAGCAGCAGCAGCAGCGTTAGCAGAGAAAGCTGCAGCAGATAGAGCTGCAGCAGAGAAAGCTGCAGCAAAGAAAGCTGCAGGAGAGGAAACTGCAGCGCAGAAAGCAGCAAAAGCAGCAGGACCAGTAGGTCGTGAAGCAGTTAGTCATAGGTGGTGTCAGTCTGAAATCGTATCAGGACTTCAGCACATTGGCCTGGAGCCGTCAGCAGCAATGGCAGTGTGGAAGGTGGGGACGAGGTCAAGTTCATTAGGGTAGCATCACTGGCACTTGCTGTGTCCCTCATGCAGTGATGTGACACGAGGTAGTCTGATGCATCATTCTGTACCTGCAGCTGTCTGAGCTGGTTGCAGACTTTGCTTATACGGTAGAGATGTTACATGGAAACTGATCATATGTACATATGCAGCAACCAAGTTTGCGACCACAAAGGTCCTGCAGAAAGCCTGATTGTGTGTCTGATCGATCATAAACCTGATGTCAATCAGCTGTGTTCATCACCTGTACCAATATGCAGGCCTGGCAAGTTGGCTTCCGTGGATATGTTCCCAGGTTACAGACTGGAATGCAGCACAGATTGATTAGATATAAGCAGCAGCAATCACCATTGAGACTGATTTCCAGGGTCAGGAGGCTTGTTCGAGCACATGAAGCAACAGCAGCAGCAGCAGCAGGTGGGGTCAAGGGCCCAGAAGCAGCAGCAGCAGCAGCAGCAGCAGCATGGGCTGACAGCGCAGCAGCACCTACATGGGGACAGCTCGATGTCAGCAGCTTGCTGACAACGCATCCACAGCTTCTAATGGTGAGTGCCAACAGCAGCGATGCATTGTCACTGCTGCTTATCCATGGAGCAGTGAGCTAATGTTGGGACTATCCGACATCACGCACCTTCTGTTGTATGCTCTTCCTTTCATGATGTAAAGCTTGTTTTCTTTGTCCTGGTCGCTGCATCAAGAGATTCAAACAGGATCCGGGGCCAACCAGTGATTCTGCTGCTGCTGCTGCTGCTGCTGCTGCTGCTGTTCATGTGGTTCACT
>LWCB01007541.1:0-20605 GCA_001630525.1 Coelastrella sp. M60 | reverse complement strand
CAACTGGATGACTCATCAAAACAAATACAGAAACAACTGTGCAGAACGCACATGCTGCAAACACAACTCGTGTCAAGTCCCAGAATAGTGACCAAACACGCACTGCACGACATCATGATCATTACACTACAGGCACGATAGGTGCGCAGAACTACACACCGATGGGACTATAGGTGTTGGTTGCTGATAAGCATGGGAAACCCCCAAGGGGCATTTATTGCGCTGCTTTCAGCTGGGCTGTTGTCTTCAATCTTCTGCTCAAACACATGGGCCTCATACTGCATAGGCGATTGTTCATAAGAAATATGACCATACACAAGCCAAGCATGTATACAAGCGGATCAGGGCATCAAACAAGTTTGCAGCCTATGTGATAACGTCGACTTGTTCTCAGCCAGGTATATGAAAGATTGGTCGCTAGGTAGACCGTCAAAACCTTTCATATACCTTCCCTGGCACAGGAAGAAAGTCACAGAATTGGCTAATAGCTGCCAAAACCCAGCAATGGCTTTCAACTTGGCTTCAGCCAGCGACCTCATCATGGCATGCTGCCGATGTTGAGCTTGCTGTTGCCCAAGTTGTTGCTGCTGATCTTGACGTCGATACACAAGCTGTCTAAGTTGCTGTGTTGCTGCCGAGCAAAGCTTATGCTTACCGTGATTCCATGGCAATGAAGTAGGCTCTGCCTGCCCATATGTACGCACATGTGCACCACTAATCAATCAGATTACATGCTTGCGCAGAGGAGTCCAGTTCTTGGCCATGTGAGTGTTGGGCAGCTTCCTGCTTGCTTGCCGGTAGTTTTTTCAACCTGTGCGCCACGCCATTCAACGACTGCAAAGCAAAGTCGTACGACACATTCAGCTACGTAAGATGACCTTGAACATCACTGATCTTACACGCAGCTGCACAAGACGCTGTGTGAGTAATCTTGGGCCAACTGCTATGTGTTCAGCCGGCATAGCGACCAGGATGTCAAGAGTGATTGATCGTTTCCATACTCAAGCTTTTTATGTCCTCCAGGGACCAGTATTTCTGCTTGCGAGTTCAAGCCACGTTTACTGCGTACCCAGGTGACGAGTCGTCTACAATGGTGTCACTCCGCACGTGATGTGTCCACTATTGCTTCGAAAATCATCGCCTCTGAAAGTCTGTATAGTCCTTGCGCTGCTGAATGGGTGTACTTGAAGTCGGGTGAAAGGGCGTGTATCGAACAGCTACAATCACAACCAGCTTCTCGTCGATCAATACCACGGACCCCTCCAGTACCGCTCGGTACGTTGTATCTGCTCTGAAGTATCTTCAGTCGTCCATGGAAGGGCTGAAAGGGTTAGATGAGCCCCGAGCGCCAGTCGAGCTGTTTGCGGACGATATCGGACACAAGACCGTTTCGGACCAGGCCCATAGAACGCCGAAACAGAGATCAGATGCAAGCAAAGTCCGTGTTGCCGAGTGGCTGGTAAGCCGCTGCAGAGCAAAGTCATAATGCGCTTGTTCGTCATAGCCACGGCCGTGAACCTTTCCTGGTTTCTGCATGCATGTCTGTTGCCCCCGCATTTTGGATGTAGCATAGTTATGTTCCAACAGATAAGAGTAATGTTCGGCGACGTGCTTTTGATCTGTGTCGCTCAGGGCTTATCCTCAGATGATGCAGTGCCCGACCTTGACCTACGCGATTCCGCACCATTGGGCAAGCATACTGCTGTGCCGGCAGGTGAGCCGTAAGCTGCCTTGATATACATGGATTTTCAGCCCTGGAGCATGCGGTTGGAGTTGCCTGCCAAGAATGCACTCATGTATAACTATCATTTAGTACACCACAATACTGTCCAGACGTTGCTGCTGCCCTACTTTCCCCTTGCTAGCATAGTGCATCCGTGCACTGCTCAAAACATCTCGTGTTGTCTAGCGTCTTGCTTTCTGTATTGGTTCTTTGGCTGTTACTGTTGTGGACATTTGTAGTGCCTCAGCTATGTTGAGGAGGTTGCTCTTGTTGTACATGAACTTTATGTGCTGAGGCTCAGCACTTGTATTGTGTATTGAGTGCTGCTGTCTTGACTACTGCTTCAGGTACTGCTGCTCCTGTAGTCCCTCGGGATCTCCCAGGCTCTTCGCATTCAGGACCAGGCCCACTTTTGTCCCAGTGCATGCAACAGAAGCAGCAGCCACCACCTGAAATACAGGTTGAAGATGAAGATTTGCAGCAGCAGCAGCAGCAGCAGCAGCAGCAGCAGCAGCAGCAGCAGCATGTGTACCCCTCTGTTGATTATAGTGCAGAGGCTGCCCCGGCTGCTGCTGTTGAGCAAGTACCCATAGCAGCTGCACCCATGATAAGGCATCCTGCTGCTTTCGCCGCTGCTGCTGCTGCTGCTGGTCGTGATGGTGATGATCTAGCAGCACATGGCACCAGTGACACAGCAGAGGAAACGCCATTTCTTGAACTGCTGAAGCTAGAAAGGCAGTTAAGCCCAAAGAGCACTGCTGTCAAACAGCAGCTGGTTCAAAAGCCGCCTAGAACGAAAGCCGGCGCAGCAGCGGCCGCGGCAGCAGCAGGGGCCTCGCAACTTGTTTTTTCCAGTCACCGGAAACAGCACGAACAGCGGCGGCGGCTGGAACATGCCAGTGACACAGATTCACATGATCAGATGATCATGATCCCTCATGATTTGTACATGAGATCTCCAAGCGGGCTGACGGAGACCAACAGTCAAGATAATCTAGCAGCAGCAGCAGCAGCAGCAGCGATAACAAGCAAGCATGCCATGAATGGCAATGGTGTATTCAGGTCCAGATTGTCATCAGGAGCACAAGGAAGGCGCAGAAGACTTTTTCATGCTGCTACTGACCATTCGCCTTCCAGCAGCTTACCGTCTCCTGCTGCTGCTGCTGGCAGCAGTAGGCGATTATCTCAGGTGGCAGCAGCAGATGGCAGCAGCACACCGCTGCTGCTTGCTGGGCAGCCATTGTACATCAGTGATCAAACCAGCACGCTGTTTACAGATCTTGATCGGACTCCCCTACTAGCAGCTGATGGTCAGATCATGCATTTGATCACAGATCATTCACCAGATCGCATCAAGATCTTGGTCCCTTATCGCGGCTTGATCCCTCAGCCACATATCATATCTAGTACAGGCCATCCATACCATGCCACACATTTGGGTTTCTTATACCCCATGGCCCTAATGCCCTCTGGTGAACCCTACCTGGGACCTGATGGACGGCCGCTGCTGCTTGGTGCGCCGCTGCTGCTGCCAGCAGCAGCGACTGATCGCGAGAAGTGGCTCCTGGCAGCAGCAGCAGCAGCACGGCTTGATGGCTTAGGGGATGAGGCAGAGGGTGAAACACCAGCAGCAACTGCTGCCGCAGTTGCAATCTGGCCGCTGCTGGCGAGTAGTGGGAAGGGTACTCCGTTATGTGGTGCTGCTGATGAATTGCTTGGGTTGGCAGCAGTGCCATCAGATTTTCCATATCTACTGCCACCAACAGTATCAGCTGCTGCTGCTGCTGCTGCTGCGCCCTTGAGCACCCGTGGTAGCAGCAGCGGCAGCAGCAGCAGTCTGGCAGCAGCAGCATCTCCCAGATCGGATCTCCCCAAAGTGCCAGGTCAGCCTGTGTTAGTCAACCTTGCTACCGGAGAGCCAATCATCGGTCCTGATGGAATCAGGCTGGGCCTGAGTCCTGATGGATCAGGCTTCATCAGCCTGAGATCAGCTGGACAAAACCCTAGATCTGGGCCAGATCTAGGTCCTGATGCGACTAGGGTTTATGGGCCGGATGGCTGGCCGCTAAAACCTCACAGGAAGCATAGAAGTTGGAAAGACAAAGTCATGCAGCTGAAGCGTCAGATGATGGAGGCCAAGCAGCAGGGGTGCCTCAAGGCGCAGATGATGCATACTATGAACAAGTACCAGAGGAGGGGCGAGGGGTACTTGCTGGTAGAGGTCATACTGCTGCTGGCAGCAGCGGTTGCGGCTGTGCTGTTCATGGCAGTGCTGCTGCTGCTGCCGCTTAATTGGGTTGGAGCTTTGGGGTCTGCTGCTGCCAAGGTGAGCCTGACTGCTGCTGCTGCTGCTGCTGCTGCTGCTAGCAGCAAGGCCAGTGGCTTTACTGACGTTGCTTGTGCAGTTAAGATTCCTGCGGGCCATCATGTCTTGCAGGGCACCATCATGTGAACAGTGAGGCTGCAGGGTTTTGTCATTACTTGATCATCAGATGTGTCAACAGGTGCTGCTGCTGCTGCTGCTGCTGCTGCTGCCGTGCTAGGTGCTCTTCGTCAGCCTCTCAGTCCTCAGGGTAGCAGTCCTAGCTTCACTGTCAGCCTTGATTGTTATTGCCATTTATCATGGTCAAATAACAGAAGATAACATGTTGCATCTCCTAACACCCCCAACACCACCACTGCCACTATATCCTATACTTGTCAGTCCAGCTGGAATCCCCTTACATATCTCAGATCGAAGTTTACTTGCAGTCATGCCAAACCCTGATTTGCAAAGCACTGAAACCCTGCAAGCAGATCGGTCACAGAACCCTGATGGTGATCAGTTCCTAAATCCTGGATCTCAATTATCCGACTTTAAACCTCAAAGATGTCCTGTGGTTTTGTCAGTGGGCGGTAGGGTTTTGCGTGGTCGTGATGGTAAACCCTTAGATCTGTTGTTAGGGGGTGATAACGGCAGGGTTTTGCTGGATGATGAGGGGCAGATGATCTTGGGACCTGATGGAGATCCACTGGAGGTGAGTGGTCCGCTGATCAAGACTAAATGATGATGCCATGATCAGTGATTATGATCGAGATCCTTCTGCCATCAGATTGGTTTGAGGTTTCAACCATACGCTTGCTCAGCTGTAGGTGCATGATCTTTGGTTGTCCTTGTGAGTTGAAACGATGATCTGGGACCATTTCTGTGCACGATCTTCAATGCTGATTGGCTTGCACAGAATTCAAATGGTCCTTACATAAGACATGTATTGATTCACTGCTTGTGCAGGTGCTGCTAGATGCCCAGGGAGGTTATGTGACAAGTTTAACAGGTCATAACATTGCCATTGGTCCTGACAGTCAGCCACTAAGAGGTCCTGATGGCCGACCCCTCAGCCTGGGACCTGATGACTCATCACTGATGACGTGGCACGGGTACCCAATTCTGGGACCTCAGGTCAGAATAACATATTTTATGCTAGTGTCCAAGCCATTTATAATCGTACGCCTTCACATATACTTTTATATATAGGGGTTTCTGATATGCTTGCGATTGTACTGTTCGTGCATTCTGCATATGTTGAAGTGGGATTTACCCACCACCGCTGCTGCTGCTGCTGCTGCTGCCAACAGGGTCAGTCCCTGTCACTTGCTGATGATTTCAGCCTGCAAACAGCAGATGGTCGACCACTAGTCAACGCATCTGGTGACTTCCTTCATTTGGGTTTAGATGGCAAAACCCTGGTAGATGTCAGTGGTAGAACCTCTTTGGGTCGTGATGGGAAGCCGGTACAAGTCAATGTGTCTAAAACCCCGCCTGTGTTTGGGTCTAAAGGGCAGTTGTTAGTGGTGAGTTGTTATAATGTTGTCGTAATAACACATGTCATGTGGTTTATGACACTCTTGAGTTGCTGTTGGCAGTGGGCAATGCAGGAATGCAAGGGTTTTATACTATGTACAACCCACATATGGCAGTGCACGGCCTGTCTATGCAATATTGCATTAATGCACATTTGGTTAAAGAGTTCTTCAAGCAACAATGCATGACTTATATCTGACGATCCATGATCTGTTACTGACAATGCATGATCTGTTACTGACAATGCATGACCTCTTACTTACAATGCATGATCTGTTACTGACAATGCACGACTTCTCATTGACTGAGGAGAAATCATGCATTCCAGTAACGGATCATGCATAATCAGTAACAGATCGGGCCAATCACTGAATACTGACAATGCATGACGCAACCATGCCAATGCATGACAATGCATGACGCAACCATGCCAATGCATGATCTGTCACTGACAATGCATGACGCAACCATGCCAATGCATGATCTGTCACTGACAATGCATGATCTATTACTGACGATGCATGATCAGACTATGGCAATGCATCATCTGTCACTGACAATGCACCACCAATCTTTAACAATGCATGATCTGTCACTAACAATGCACCCCAACCCACCCATGGCAATGCACTTCCAGGGTCCTGATTGTCGTCCACTACTGCTGGGATACTGTCGGAGGCTGTACAGCAGCTGTAGTCCTCATCAAGTTGGAGAAGGCTCATCAGCCAATGCATCAGGACTCACAAACATAACAGCAGCAGTAGCAGGCGCTGCTGCCAGGCAGCTGCACAGAATTGGCAGCAGCAATGCAGCATCAGCTGTCAGTGGAGTCCTGAGAACAATATCTGGACAACAAAGTGTGATGGCTCTGCTCAAGTAAGTTGTGAATCTCAGGCATTATGTACACAATCTGATGATGTGCAAAATCAACGCTGCTGTCACATTGCCAGCATAATAGCTTTATATCACCTTTTGTGCTTATGTTGATGGCGCATGTGGTGTTGTAATTGGTGATTGCACGCTTGCATGTGTAATGCACCTCTGTTGTACTAGTAGTGCTGCTTGAAGATGTTGGCATATTCCCGCGTGACGCAATTAACCCCACGCTCACTTCTTGAGACCTTCTACCCTACGCACAGCTGTTTCGATGGACTTGTAATCACCAGTAGCAAAGGCCAGCATACAGAAGGAATGCATTGAGTCACTGTCACCACATGCATCGTCTGCTACATACATGCTCTGCTGCTGCTGCTGCCGCTCCACTGCCAGATCTGTGTCTGGTCAGGGTTTAACCCGCAGCCTGTCCAGCCACCCCAACCTGGCAGCATTCTTATCAGGACCTCAGGCTGTCAGGACAACTTCAGGCCAGTCAGGATTCTCCAGCCTGGCAGCCTCAGGACCCTCAGGACTCCCTGCAACTGGTTCAGGCCAGATCAACCTGACAGCATCAGGACCTCAGGCTGTCGTGACCGGATTATCCTCAGGCCCAGGCCAGGCTGCATCAAGACTACAAAATATGACAACAGCAAGAGAAACGCCTGCTAGCAGCAGCAACACAGCAGCGATAACTCTTGCAACTCTTGCTGATGCTGCTGCTGCTGCTGGCATCATTGCACAGCCTGCTGGCCGTGCTGCTGCTGCTGCTGCCGCTGCCAGCAGCAGCAGCAGTGATGAGGATGCGGACGGTGTTGCTGCTCGTGTTGAGTTTGCTGTGAAGGCCTTGGCTGCCTTGCTAGGGTTTGGCGGTTTCGTACCGCTGCTTGATCATGATGGCCGCCAGATCAGCACTGATCAGTATGGCAGGCTCAGATCAGAACCTGGCAGTAAACCCCTCACAGGTGATCATGATCTCCAGATCTTGATCTGTCGTCATCTTGAGCGGATATATCACATTGGGTGTTAGGGTATTGTCCCTTTGTCATATGCTCCGCAACCACAGTAACTCCAGCAGACAAGGTGATCATCAACCTCACTGGTTGCAGATGATCATGATCTGATAGGCATGATTCAGATCAAAGGGTGTTGTCAACACTTGCTGCTGCTGCTGCTGCTGCTTCAGGTCCCTCTGGTGCCCAGCTGCAGTTGTCTGTTGATGGGAAGTGTTTTGTTGGTCCTGACGGCCAGCCTGCACTCGATCAACAGGGAAATAGGCTCAGGTAATGCCAGGCTGGGATCATTGGACGTACCTGATGAGCCTGATCTGCATTCTCAGGCACAATGCAAGCATTCTATGCTTCGTCTGCATCAAAGTAGCAACCTTCTACAAGCACAGGCTCATGCTGATGCATGTTATCCTGATTTGCTGTAATGCAAAGAAGTGTTCACTGCTGCTGCTGCTGCTGCTGCTGTGCATTGTGTCTCCAGTCCCTCCATTGGTGCATTGCCTAGTCCTGCTGTTGGTCCAGATGGCTCAGTGCTGCTGGGTCCTGATGGCAGTCCCCTCAGGCTGGGGCCTGACAGATCCAGGCTCATCACGGCCAGTGGCAGGCCGCTGCTGGCACCTGGGGGCAAGCAACTGGGCTTGGCGGCTAATGGTGGGTCATCACAATGCAGTACAGCAGCAATTCACGTCCTGCAGTTGTGCATTGTCGTGCATTGTCGCGCATTGTCGTGCATTGTCGTGCATTGTTGCGCATTGTCGCGCATTGTCGTGCATTGTTGCTCAAACTGGGCGAATGCATGTTTCTCAGCATGTGTAGTTGTGCATTGTGCTGCAATGTGTGATGTGTGGGTACAATGCATTATATTCGAGAGTGCATTGTTGCCACACGCTGCTGCTGCTGCTGCTGCTGCTGCAGGTCACCTTATTGAGCTGCCTAGTGGTTTGATTCTTGTGTCCCCTGTGACTGGCAAGCCACTCAGCCTGAGACCTGACGGCAGGACCTTACAAGAACCTGATGGCCAGGCTGCATTGGGCAGTGATGGCAAAGCTCTGGTTGTTACTACTGCTGCTGGTATAAGCAGCACCAAGACAACTGTGGCAGCAGCAGCAGCAGCTGCAGGGTTTAGACATGTCAGGAAAGCAAGGAGCAGCGATCCAGGACCTTCAAGACACAGATATTCTGCTGCAGATCTAGATCAAGATTTTGATCATTATGATGGTTTGGATCATGATGTTGCTGATGATGGGGAGTTCAAGCTGAATCCAGCGGCGGCAGCAGCAGCGGCGGCATCATCAGCCATGGCGGCTGGTCGATCAGGACTCCCGTTCATCATGCCTGAATCAGCAAGCTATACAGCAGGTGGTGCCAGCAGCCCTGCTGCTGCTGCTGCTGCCAGGGTTGGCAGCTGTGCTGCAGATGGCAGCAATGCTCGGATGAGACCTCTCACACCTTTACCTAAAATGCAGTCTCAATCTGGCAGCAAAGCCAGTAAGAGATCTGCAAGATCATCGTCTGCTGCTGCTGCTGCTGCTGTTGGTGGTGGCAGCAGTCGCCAACCTGAATCAATAAATGCATCAGCCCATGCCAAGTCTCCAGCGACAACAGCAGCAGGTAACTTTGCGTGATTCATTCTAAATTCACTTCTTTCTGATGTGAACATCACTACATGTGTTTTACACTCAATAAGCACAGTAGCCAACAGGGCCAAGCAAGAGGGGGGTGTGCTTGTAGCAAATTAGCCACTCCAGTGGAAATTGCTGCAAGCAAATACCCTCTTCCTTGGCTATGTTGGCTACTGTGTGTGGTCAAAAGTCTGCATAATGTTGCATTGGCTCATATCTTGGCGCAATGTTTTTCACCGCATTGCCTCAAAGCGCATTGCATTGCGTTGTGCATTGTGTGTGACATTTTGTGGTCCTCCGCTGATTTCAAGTGTTGTCGGTGGTGCATTGACTTGCAGGTGATGCTGCTGGCAGCAGCGAACAAGGTCAACAGCAGCAGCAGCAGCAGCACATTGTGACTGCTGCCACCGGCTGGTCACCGGCAGCAGTGAACAAAACAGCAGTAGTAGCAGCTACAGTCCTGTCAATGTTACTGGTATGCTGTATTGGCATCACATATGCATTGGATTTGTTACAAACAAAACCCTGGCCCACAATGCTGGTATCACTGCTGCTGTCTTTGCTGATTACACTGGCAGCAGCAGCAGCATTGAATCAACCCAGCAGTAGATCCTACATTCAGTACACTGCTACGGCAGCAATGCAGAGTGCGCAGCAATGCACGGAAACTACCAGCGCTGCTGCTGCTGCTGCTGCTGGCAGCAGCAATGGCAGGGTCCCTGGTTTTGGGTATACTGTGCTGCGTGACAAGGCAAGGCCCAAAAGGAGATCATCATGTGGTGATGGATCATTGAGCGATGATGATCACGAACGTGATCTTGATGGATCTGATGAAGGCAGCGCTGGCAGCAGCAGCAAGCTCAAACCCAGCAACACAGCAGCAGCAGCAGCAGCAGAGATTGAGCCGGCAGGTGATGCCAGAAGTATAGCAGCAGCAGCAGCAGCAGTCCCTAAGGCACTTTTAACTACTGCTGCTACCAAAGCGAAGTTAGCAGCATCAATGAATACTGCCAGATTATGTAATCTGCTGTTAGCAGGTAACAGGAAGGCTCTAGCACTGCTGCTGCTGCTAGTGCTGTTGAGCAGCTTTGCTGGGTCAGCACTGCTGCTGCAGTTTTTTCTTGGCAGCAGCAGCAGCATTGGGAGTTCAGCTACATGGAAGCACACAGAAGTATTGAGCACAGCAGACAGCATGGCACATGTCTTGAATAGAGACGGTGCTGCTGCTGCTGCTGCTGCTGCCATGAATGAAAACCAGACGGCTGCTGCGTCACAAGACAACAAATTTAAAGACGCTGCTAGTCTACCATCTAATGTTACTGCTGAGCAGGTGGCAACAGCAGCAGCAGCAACAACAGAAGCAGCACTAGAATCAACACCAGCAGCAACGGCAGCAGCAGACAATGATGCAGATGGGCCATCAGCTGACAATGAAACCTCAAGGATGCTCTACAACGCTGTGCATGATCGCCAGCAGCAGCAGCAGCAGCAGCACCAAGAAGTGCGGCAACAAACGCAGCAAGAGCAAAGAGCATTGAAATCGTCAAGCACCAACTTGCAGGCTGTTGATCCCAGTAATGCTACTGCTGCTGCTGATGATCATGATCTTGATGGTGATGTTCGTCAAGATCATCATGATGATGAAGGTGATGGTGGTGCTGCAGACAGCACAATCACTACAGCAGCATTGCCGAATGAGTTGCATTCAACAACTGCTGCTGAAGATGGTGCTACTTTTGGCATCGATTTCGACACAGCAGCAGCAGCAGCGGCGGCTGCAGCGGCGCATCAGGGGTCATCTAGTTTTAATGTGTTAAAGGATACATCTGCTCTTGCCAAAACAGCAGCAGTACATATTGCCAAAACAGCAGCAGTACATGGAAAACATCTGTATAACAGTGCTGCAAACATTTCTCTTGTTGCCAGGAGGATAGTGGCAGCAGCAGTGGCAGCAGCAGCAGCACAGCATCATACTGCATTTGACATCAGCAATCTGAGCTTATCTGCTGCCGCCACCAATATAACATCAGCAGTACATGGGAAGCATCTGTATATCACTGCTGCTAGGCTGGCAGCTGCTGGCAGCAGCACTATGGCGGCAGCAGAGCAGTATTGGATCCCTGGTGCAGTGTTGGGCTGTTTGTTATTCCTGTTATCTGTGTTCAGAGGCATGACTAAACGACAAACGGCTGCTGCTGCTGCTACTGCTGACGTTGAGCTGAGTCAGCAGCATTGGGATGACATGACTGAAGCTGACTCATCACAAGCTCCCGGATTGATACATGATGACTATGACGGATTGGCAGCAGCAGCAGCAGCAGCAGCGACAGCGGCAGCACCAGCAGCAGCAGCACAGCCATCCTTGGGTGATCTTCCACCTTTATTCCTGAACCCTACTGTTGATTACGATGTTGCTGAACCCTTGAGAGCCAGTACTGCTACATTTGACAGCTGGACACAGGCTGATGGATTACTAATTATGGATGAGTCAACTCAGACATCACCTGTTAGAAGAGACAACGCTACACAAACTGTTAGACTTCGTCATCGTGGGACGCAGACATCATTTCCAACATCTCCGTCAACAGTATCCAGTCGTGCGTCTTCAGACTATGTGGTACTCCCTGCTGCTGCTGCTGCTGCTGCTGCCAATGCATATGGCAGCAGCAGCAGCGGTGGAGTGATGAGAGGTGTGGATGCTGCTGTGCTACAACAGGCTCTAGCAGCTGTAGCTGACGGTGACAAGCATGGTGACATAGCTGGGAGTGATGCAACAGTTGCTGTTGCCAACTCAGCAGCAGCAACAGCAGCAGCAGCAAGGTTTGTTGAACCCAACGCAGAGAGTGTTTTTCAAGCCATGCATTGTGCTGCACTTGGTCCTGAGAGCCAGGCTGATCAGAATGCATTGTATAGTCCTGATAACCAGGCTGCATCGATGTCCAGGCTGTCAGTGCAGGAGGCCGCAGTAGTGGCAGCAGCAGCAGCAGCAGCAGATGAGGAGAATGCATCGCCACCACTAGCAGCAGCAGCAGCGAGTGACACTGCAGCTGGTCTTTCAGTTGATGGTATTGAGGATGCTGCTGAATATTGTGGTGCCATTGCACATTGCAATGAAGCAGCAGCAGCAGCAGCAGCAGCAGCAGCAGCAGCAGCAGCAGCAGCCGCCACAAGTCCGGGACTATTTTCTGCTGCTGCTGCTGCTGTACCAGATGCATTGGGATTTGCTGATCATACTGCAAGCAGCAGCAACAACAGCACCAGCACCAGCACTGATGTTGATGCATTGATGCAGCAGCAGCAGCATTGGACAGCAACCATACCAGATAGGCTGGCAGAGTTTGATGCTGAAGTGCATTCAGATCTGCTGCTTGCTTCTAGCAGTGGTGCTGCTGCTGCTGCTGCTGGCCAGGCTGGACCTGGTACTCCCAGGCAGCAGCAGATTATCACTGTTGCCAGATCACTACCAAGAATCTCAGATCCTGGATTGTCCATGGATTTTGCTGCTGCTGCTGCTGCTCTGTGCCCCCAGCAGCAGCAGCAGGAGCAGCAGCAGCAGGAATATGCATTCGAGTCCACACCTGTGCACAATGCAGCACCTTCGGCTGCCAATGTTGCCACAGCAGCAGCAGCGGGAGCATTTGAAGACAGAACAGTAGGTTCAGAACAACAGCAACAGTCAGTTGAGTACCATCAAATCAGAACAGCTGGTGGTGCTGCTCCTGCTGCTGCAGACATGAATGGTCGAAGCAAGACAGCAGCATCAATGCTCACACTATTTGACCAATCATCCAACACAACAGCAGCAGCAGCAGCAGCAGATCAGCAGCTTGCAACCACCAACGCAGTAAGGTCTCGCATTGCCGCAATCAAGGCAATGCTGATGCATGGCGGTCAAAGCACTGCTGCTGCTGCTGCTGCTGCTGCTGCGCCCACCACCGCTGCTGCTCCTGCTGCTTCCAACTCCCCTACTGCATGTCATGAGCTTGCTACTCGTGATCCTGTTCCTAGATATACCCCGACACGTCAGCAACAGAGGTCTGCAAGGTCAAGACCAGCAGCAGCAGCGGCGGCGGCGGCGACAACTGCTGCAGCAGCAACGGCAGCAGCAGCAGCAGCCGCAGCAGGTGTATCCAGGGATCAAGGGGTGCTTGAGCACCTTGATTCATTCTATGGTTATCGACCTGTTGAAGCATCCAACGGCAATACTGCAAGCCCCATGCAACGCCCTGCTGCTGCTGCTGCTGGCAGCAGTGATGCGCTCAAGGTGTCTGAGATGAAGACAAGCCCTTTGGCAGTACCCGGCAGTGGCAGCAGCAGCAGCAGCAGTTTTGAGCATGTAGCAGCAGTCCCAGCGTTGATGCCAGCAGTACCTGATAACCAGGCTGATGGTGAGTGTCTTATGCGGCCTGCTGTTGCTGCAGCATTTGCCAAAGCATGTTTAGCTGAGTGGTACATGCTGAAAGCATCAGTTTCAGGTAGCAAACTGGTTGAAATCTTGTTGTATATGCGTAGCAACTGCAGACTGTAACATGACATGTACGCTGACATACATGCAACTACAAAGCTGGTCATCAAGCATACCGACCTCATTGATAATCTACGACTATATGTTTGTATGCTTAAGTTGTAGTAGCGCGTCTTCTTGCAGTTGTCCAAGATGCTGATCCGCAGCAGCAGCAGCAGCAGGAGGAGGAGGAGGAGAGGGATGGATGCTGGACAGCTGATGAAGCAGCTGACATTGACAAGATTACTACTGCCATGGCAGCAGCAGCAGTGGCAGCAGTGGCAGATCATAATCTTCAGCAGCAGCAGCAGGAGCAGCATCAGCAGCGTATCTCTGCTCAGCAGCAGCAGCAGCAGCAGTTGTCATCACCATCAGGTTTGAGGGTCTCTGCGCTTAAAGCCCTCCTAATGCATGACGGCAATGCACATACAGAACATACTGCTGCTGCTGCTGCTGCTGCCAGCCTGGACCCTGAGGAGCTCCCAGCCAGAGGCCTGGTGAAACAACTGTCTATTGGCTGGCAAGAGGTGGGCACTGCTGCTGTTACTGCTACTGATGACTCTGCTGCTGCCAGTGCAGCACACAAAGGAAGCGATGCCAGCAGCAGCAGCGGCGGCGGCGGCGGCGGGAAGCGGAAAATTGTAGCTGCCATCGCTGCTGAGGTTGAAACTGCTGAAGCAAAGCGTGCCAGTGCTGCCATGGCAGCAGCAGCAGTGAATGCAGTAGTGTGCAACACAGAAGTTGAAGAGGCGTTTGCATCGGCAGCAGCAGCAGCAGCAGAGCCAAGTGAGTTGCAGCATCAGCAGCAGGAAGAGACTGCTGCAAGTCGTATAGTACCCTTCAAGGCCAGGCTACTTCATGGTTCTGCCCAGCCTGACTCTCAGGACCATCAGGCTGCTGCTCATCCAGGCCAGCCTGAGCTCAGGACCCCTGCCCAGCCTGACTATCAGGACCATCAGGACTCAGCGACTGAGCCTGAGGTAAGCTAAACACGGACAAGTACCAGCAGGTTGTCACCGTTTTATGCAGATTCTGATGTCAGTAAAAAGTACTGCGGATGCTTCACAATGTATTGGGCGCTGCTGCACCTATGCATATCGTTGGGTTGGTGACAGCAGCAGCAGCAGCACCTAGCTGCTGCTGCTGCAATGGCATATCAATGCACATACATGGCACATACATGTACCTACAATGCACCAGCAATGCTGCACTGCACATACCTTCTGCTTTGCTGTACATCAGATCAAGCTGGCTTCTGTCACCTCCCACCCCCCAATGGATTGCAGTAATGCACCGCTGCTGCTGCCAGCAGCAGTACTGGAGGTACCTGACAGCCAGCCTGAGCAGGCTGAGCACAGAAATGCTGCTGCTGCTGCTGCTGCTGCTGAAAATGGCTTGGTTGTTGACGCTGGAGCTTCACACACTGATGACCAAGTGCTTGAGTCATCAGTTGAAGGTACATGACCTCACATGCATTAATGCATGTATGCGATACTGCATTGTCATCAGTGATGCATTGCGCTGTATCAGCAAGCAAGAATCATGCATTGTCATAAACAGCACACACACTTGTGCATTATCACAAACACCTCATGCATTCTCATCAACGTGCATTGCGGCAGATCAAGTGACTTATTGAACTCTTGTTATGCCCTCCTGCTTGCATTGTAGTATGTTATAACACATTTGTGACAAACATCGATGTGTCATATTCAGGCACCGCACAGGAGCATACAGCAGCAGCACGAACACCAGTAGACCATGTGATACCAGATGTTCTTGATATGGAAGACCCTGCTTCACCACCACCTACACCTGTAGCCCCAGCAGCAGCAGCAGCAGCAGGAGGAGGAGAGTGGCCGGACCAAGGAGCTTTAGAGACATGTGTTATTGCCACCCCTGCCATTGCTACTAGCAGCAGCAGCAGCAGCAGCAGTGGTGGTGGTAAGGCAGCAGTATATCCTGGCAGCAATGCTGCTTTGTCGCCTCGGGAGGTCACAGCGGCAGCGGCAGCAGCAGCAGCAGCTGTGCTTGCAAGCCCAGATGATGTGGATCCCTTTGCAATCAGCAGTACCGCTGCTGCTGCTGCAGATGGTGACAATGTGTCTGAGCCACATGATCTACCAGTGTCAGCAGCAGAAGCAGCAGCAGCAGCTGTGTTACCAGTGTCAACAGCAGCAGCAGCAGCAGCTGTGCTTGCAAGCCCAGATGATTCGGATCCCTCTGCAAGCAGCAGGACCGCTGCTGCAGCAGCTGCTGCAGATGGTGACACTGTGTCTGAGTCACATGATCTACCAGTGTCAGCAGCAGCACCACCATCGGGCCTGGCACCATGTCCTGACAGCCTGGCAGTACCTGACAGCCACGGCTCCGCCAGCCTGGCACCAGGCCTGATGGCTTCAGGACCTGGACCTGATCAGCCTGGCTCAGGCCTGACAAGGGTCCCTGATCAGACTGTTGCCAGCCTTGCTGATCCTGACACCAGGACCTCCAGCCTGAGTTTCATCAACATTATATCATCTATGATAGAACCCTGGGCAGGGTCTATATATGCAGGGGCAGGAGCAGCAGCAGGGGCAGCAGCAGCAGTGTCGGACTGTATGTCACCTCATGGCAGCGGCAGCAGGCGCAGCAGGGGTTTGCCAGCAGCAGCGGCAGCAGCAGCAGCAGCACCTGGCCAGATTACTAGATCGCGGGCCTACTTATCAGGCGGCAGTAGATCAACCAGACCCTACAGGTTGTTACAAAGTTGTTACAACACTGGTCCCGGACCTCCTCGACTTCCGGGCATGTCACTGCTGCCACAAGCAGGGCGGCAGCAGCAGCAGCAGCAGCAGGTCAGCCGTCCTGCAGTCACTATGTTTGCAGCAGTGTCTGAAGCTGCTGCCACTGCTGCCGCCGCTGCTGCTGCTGCCATCATTGCCACTCAGCAGCAGCAACAGCAGGGTGCCACCATGGCGGCTATCATGAGCCCTCCTTCTGATATCTGGTCGCTATATAACAGTTATTGTGAGTTTATAACAAGTTATCATATCACAAGCTGGTTGATGCAGGTAAGAGCCATGGACAGATTAGGGATCAGAACCTAGCAGCATCAGATCTTTATAGGCATGAATATACTCTGGCTCAGCAATTTGAATATGTTGATTCATATCACACCTGCAACACTGTGACCATACTGTTGAGATTGTGATTTGGGCTCAATGTTGATCCTGCTGCTGTTCTTGTCGAAATACCTCTCTGATCATAAAACCCATCACTTATTGAGATTCTGTTGCTGCTGCTGCTGCTGTTTTGCAGATGTGGGTGTTTGGTGCTTTTTTTGGGGTGGGTGCCATGGCCTGGACAATCTGGCTCATCATATTCCTGCTGCTCACCTTCGACACCTGGCAGCAGCGGCGGCGGCAGCAGCCGCGGCAGCAGCAGCAGCAGCAGCAGCCAGCATGTCTTATCCAGACTCAACCAGATACCAGTCATGGCACCAGTACCTTGCAAAAAATCCCTACGACACCAGATACAACCACCACCACCAGCAGCAGCAGCAGAGACTGCAGCAGTATGATAGACGGCGGGCTACTCAATGCGCAGCGGCAGCAGCAGCAGCGGCCCGCTTGGGGTGATGATGCAGTAGCAGTAGATGATCAGCAAATAGATGCTGCTGCTGCTGCTGCTGCTGCTCCAGAAGGCGAGGGAGCAGTAGAATCCATCAGTGTGTGTGGCGACCTAAAAGCGCAGAACTCGAGAAGGATCTCCACTATGTCAGCAACAGCAACAGCAGCAGCAGCAGTGGCGGCAGCAGTAGCAGCAGTGCTGAGGCGAAAAAGGTCTGATAATCAAACACACCAGCAGCAGAGAAGTACAACAGACACTGCAAGGGTAGCTGACAGCAGCAGCAGCAGCACTATTGGCGTTGGCGCCAACAAAGTGGCAGCAACGGCAGCAGCAGCAGCAGCACCCCGAGCAGCAGTAAAAGCGTGACACTGAGGGTGCCGGCAAGAGATTATGATGGCTTCCTTATCGTTAAGACCGGGTGTGCAGCCGTGAACCGCATACTATGTTTGCTTATCTACTGTGACGGCCCTGATGGCTGCAGCATCATTATAATCATCGTCTGTGAAACTTGCAATTGTGATGAATTGTACCCATTTTTACCTTGTTTGACACCGCATTGGCATACAAGCTGATTTGTGGTTGACATCTGCAAACTTTACAGTTGTATAAGAAACATAGAAGCACAGTTGTGGTGACAAGTGTTGATAGGAATGCCTGCCAAGTGATTGATTACACGCACAACGTTTCCCATACGAATCCCATAATAACTCCAAGAAATTGTCTCAACGAAGACGTAAATCAATTTCCCTGTGCAATCTGGTAACAGTTTTCTGACGTAACAACTCCGGACCCTTCTGGAGAGCCCTCGGCAGTCATCAGCTAGCTGGGTCTGCATATTTGCTACAAGTACATAACACCAGTGCACGTAGAAGACACAATAGTGCGCAAAGCCACGTAATCAGTCCGAGGCATTTCGACTCCATCGATCCGTGTGTCAGTCTCAGTAGAAGCTATGCAAATTACTGCGAGCAGCCTACGAGCCCAGATTTTCAACGCTTCACGCCCGAACCTCGTTTGCAAAAGCGTCTTTAGCAACGCAGCAGCAAGATCAGCTCACACCACAACAAGCCCGTCTGTGGTTCGCGTCTCTCCGAGCCATTTGGTGAGCTTTTCGTGGACTTTAACATCTTGTAATGACGCTTTTCATCATATATGGTCATGGAACTTGTGGTGTCGAGCCTCATGAGGCCGCATGGGCCCGCTGTTGTACCCTGCCCCCTGCATGCATATCTGTCACCGCATGCACACATCTGTGGTTGGTTGGATACGCGCACGGGAGCCGCTACGCTCACAAGAACCTCCTCTTGCGCTGCAATCGTCTGAACTGACTGATTGGAATGTTACTTTGTCTTGCATTGACAGCAATCTGCAACAGTATCATCCTAATAACCTGGCACCAGTTGGACAGTGGCGCATGTCTCACAGATATGGTTGAGTGTACAAACAGCTGAGCTTCGTAGAAGGTCACTCGCTTCATCAACGTCATCGTCAATGACTATTATTTACCCGAGATTATCCGTTCATGTCCTGTCTATGCTGCTCAAACATTGCCTCAATGACAACAGCAGCAGCAGCAGCGGTACATTACCAGTCCCCTCAAACTGGGTTCCTCAACCAGCAAGTTCAGGTTCAGCAATATCCGCAGCATGGCCACCATGGCAGCTGAACCAATCCCTTCATCAGGCGAGGAGTTGGCCGTTTTAGGAGGAGGCTGCTTCTGGTGCTTGGAGGCTTGTTATCAGCAACTGAAAGGTGTAAAAAACAGAGGTTCTGATCACTAACCGTTATAACAACATGTTATTATGTTGGGACTCAATGTGTTAGTGACATGTCAGGTTTGCTACATGAAACTTTGAGCAATGCAGCAGTGGCACAAGGGCATCTGTCAATTGTGTCTGCTAGGTCATACTAAGCCCACAATGCAAAAGGTAGTAGACTGCAAGTAACCCTCTGAAGTAGTTGCTGCAAGTCAATATGCTGCTGCTGCTGCTGCTGCTGCTCAGGTGTGAGCAAGGTTGTCAGTGGATATGCTGGAGGGCACGTAGACAACCCAACATATGAGCAGGTGACCAACATCGTTTCACAATGTTCCGGAGTGTATTTGTACCCTCATTTTCGTGACACTAACACTGCTATTGACAGCAGCAAGCTTCGTATATTGTCGACATGTGTCACTCTCACCAATTTCGCTCATATCGTGGTGCATCTGCTCCAACCATACTGCTGCAACTACTGCTGCCACTGCTGCTGCTGCTGGCGCCATTACCTCCAGGTGTGTGGCAAACAAACGGGTCATGCTGAGGTTGTTGCGATCACTTATGATCCCAAGATCATCACATTCAAAGATCTCCTTGACGTGTTCTTCACCATCCACGACCCCACCACACCAAACAGACAAGGTGCTGATGTGGGGCCTCAGTACAGGAGCATCATACTGTACACAAATGAACAGCAAAAGCAGATCGCAGATCAGGTACGTTTGATATAATAGACACCCCATTGTTCTTCGAGCTGTCTCAACCTCGCCTGTAGGTCAAATGTGCATCAATCAACCACAAAGCCAGTGTGCTATGTCAAGTCAAAAATGCAGCACAATGGTATACTCTGGATTGCAGCAAAGTCTGCAAAAACGTGCGTATGATGTTGCCGATCCACTGCTGCTGCTGCTGCTGCTGCCAGGTTATTGCTGAGGTCACTGCTGAACAGTTGTACTCCAGTCCAATTGTGACTGAAGTTGTCCCTCTTACCAAGTTGTGGCCCGGAGAGCAATACCACCAGAACTACTACAATGATAATCCTGGTCAGGGATACTGCAGAATGGTGGTGGGACCAAAAGTGGCAAAGTTCAGGTGTGTTCTTCAATAATGTTGATGTCAACAATGCAGCAACAGGTTACAGGTAGATCAACATGCAATGATTCGCAAACCCCTTGTTATAATCGACAGCACAAAGTTGCAACAGCTGTGTGAATCTCGAGCAATGAGTGCAGTAATCTGGTCTGCAAGCTTATTGACAAATACATACAAGTGGCAAAATTTAGATCCAGGGTTTTGCTGAGGATTGTGGTCAACATCATTTTGCTGTGCTTCTTCATGTGCCGTCCTTTTAGGAGTAAGTATATGTCCAAACTGATGGCACCAGCTCGCTAAGGCTGATCATGATCATGATGTCCTCCTCACGACTGGCGGGTCATTGCCTGATCATATGCCAGCTGAGATGTCGATATGTACGAGTCCAGCATGGACGTCTTGATGCCCATAACAGCCGCAGTAGCAGCGGATAAGCAGCAGCAGGTGATGACCTTTGGCATGTTGCAGGATGCCAACACAGCAGCAGTGCTGATGTGTGGAAGGGATGCCTTGTGGGTCTTATGTCGTGCAGTAGTAGTGCCAGTACATTTGCCAAAGTTTGTATGATACA
>LWCB01007535.1:0-10299 GCA_001630525.1 Coelastrella sp. M60 | reverse complement strand
TTCGGCGAAATGGACTATGGAGTTCGATCAAAGATGTAGGTCATTTCTTTGCATACTTCAAACATAATTTGTGTCTCATCACACCTCAACCCGCCCCATGCCCCCAAAGCTGAGGCTTTACATCAGCCCTGTACTGCTGTCAGTTGCACTTGTAGAATTCCCTGCAATATCAGTACTTGATCGCATACTTCATGCCAGTACAATTGCCTGGTGTTAAAATGCGCGACCATTGAGTGACAGCAACGATATACCGAAGCACTGAGAAGCATTGGTTGTGCTACGTCACTGCAACAAATATGACCAGCAACTGCAAGCATGGTCACTTGCTAAAGCAACACGTTCGCGCCTCTCATCACTGCTGTACCAGTCAGAAGCAGTTGCCAGATGAACAGCACAGCAATTACGAGGCAATGAGCAGAAGCTGCAGGACGCCAGTGGCTGCCTGACTGCAGCATGTATGTGCTCGGCACCGTTGCTATCGCCTGTGTTTGCAGATCATACACAGGGTCATGCATCTGTGCTACGCTCAACAGACATGTTCCTTTACCGCCAATGCTTGCGCAGGTTTGTGCTGTCCACAGACGAGCGTTTGTTGCGGCTCAAGCAGTACAGCCACCGTCCTTTCACGTGGTTCCAGAACCCCCACACACACCTGGTGCTGGTAAGTGTGCTCTGAGCCTACCTAAGGTAGCTGGTAGAAGGTCCACTCTTGACTGCTGCTTTGGAGAAAGTTGATGCTCTCTGCGGCACAGGTCGCACCGCGAACAGCTCATGATGAAATATGTGTATTTTTACCTATGTACTTGTAGGTGTCTACTGCTGATGTTCATGAGTACAAAAGCACCACCCGTGCTCAGTTGAAGCGTCTCACTGCTGACATTGAGAAGGACTGCGGAGGATCTGCTGTTGGCAGTGAATGGCTGATCCTGTATGTGAGACCCTTCAAGTTGGAGCCAAGCGACAAGGGTGCAGAGTAGGTTACATTACTACCTAAGTGTGTTGCATTAGATAACTCCTTGCTCAAGTTCAACGAAGTACTGCAGTACAGCTGTACATGCCAGCATGCTGCGTGCTGTCCTGCACCTCTGCAACCGGGATGAACCTTGAGGGCCATGCTGCTTGGCTTATATGCGATATGCAAACGCCTTGTTTTCCTGCAGGGACGTATTTGAGAAGCTGTGTAACGAATTTGGCAGCAAGCGCCCCAAGCGGGTCGTTCGTCTGGATGTACCCCTTCGCGCCTTTGACGGACCCGCAGCAACAGCAGCAGGCAGTCGAGCAGGTACCAGGCTATCAAGCGCGGGTGCGTATACCCCAGTCTCTTTGGGACGTGGCAGCCCCGGCCCGTTCGGTTCTCCTACTGGTCAAGGCGCTGTTTGGGGCTTTGGCGCCGTTGGTTTGGATAAGTTGGCTGCTGGACTTCGAGACAGCATCCGTGCCGCCTTTAAAGCGAGACAGGTCGCCTATGACGCTGAGGTGGGTCGGAACATTTTGTAATTCATCCTGCTGCTGTAATTTATGTGATTTACTGATGGTAGCCCACCACCCACAAGTATGAGATGCACAAACCACACTATAGCTGCCCTACAACATGACGCTGTTAGATGCATAACAGCTAATGCAAATGGTACTGCCTTGTTGGTGTCTTGCAGATTCGTCGGCTGCTCAATGAGCGCCGAGAGCCCAAGTGGAGTTTCACCACGCTATATCTTGTCAAGGACAGCTTTGCTCTGATGCTGGAAGGAGCAGGTCTCTGGTGAGTTGCAAGTCAATACGTAACAAAGCTACTAATCGTGAGCAATATTCATTCAACTTGCAGTGCACATCTGCTTCCGGAAGAAGCAACATTGTCTCGCAATTCTATACAAGTGACTCAGCTGAACTTATAGCAATTAATGTGCATATGCAGCCAATCAGAGAGCGTCCCCAACTGCTTGTCAACAGTCATGACTGGTGCTAGCCGGTGTTGCATCTTGGTGCATCATCATGCACTGATGTTACCACCATGGCAGGGAAGATGCATTCCAGGAGTACGTGGAGCTTGAGGCAGTGTATCTGGATTGCCTGGAAACTGCGGCAGCAGCAGCAGCAGCCACGCCCTCAGAAAACTCTGCTGCAGCTGTCAAGGAAGCAGATGACTTTGGTAAGCCAACCACCTCTCAACACATATTCTTGGCTGGAAATGTTTAGCATAGCAGCTACAGTTGTCATGCACACTCACATGTACCAGAGCAATGGGATACCGTCTGAACGAAGACTTGTGGTAACAGCACGACCAACATAACAGGACCAAACTTGATAAGTGATTGTACCATACTGCGGGCAAACCTCCTGCATAGCATGAAGCTACATGCATTGGGCCTACTACACAGTTGGAGTATGAGTTCTGATGTAAGCGCAACATTCAATTTGACTGCTCTCAGAGCAAAGTTTGCTGCTGGTTTGAAGGTCTCACTGGCAACGACACAGAGGACGTTGCTTCGCTGCTCAGCAGCAGCTGGCGCAACATGAGGCCTCTAGTGCTGGGGAAGGAGTGCATGCCAGAGTTCCACTTCAGACAATATCTGTTTGCTGCTCAGGTAAATGTAAACACAACACACAACACTACACTGCAATGGCACATGAAGCAAACTGCACAGTGTGATTTGATGCTAGCTATATCACACATGTGGATGTGTGCTACATCACTGTCACTGGCAGAGGTACTGTCAGTGTGTATCAAAATTTGCTGGAACAGCTGCACGTATGACAATTGCTTACACATGCTGCTGCTGCTGCGGCTGCTGCTGCTGCTGTTACTGCTGCTCATAGGCCCGTGTACTGCTGCGTCTCAACCAACCAATTGATGTTGCTGAGCGAGGTCTGGTGTTTGTGCAGAACTTCCTCAGTATTCTTGCAGCAAGGGAAGCAGCAGGACAGATAAAACCCTGGTTTAAGGAGGTGAGCCAAGTCATGATGTTCTATCATAGAACTTCTTTTTAGAATCTGTAAACCTCAGAGGTAGAGTCTACTATGGCAGTTCATTGCGTCTCCTATCTGTGTTGCAATTTCTGCTCTTATTGCAATGTTGGACAGCTTCGATGTTGCGAATAGAGCAGATGCTGATCAAGCCACTGCTGCTGCAGTGCTGGGCGTTCAGTGCCTGTATGTCTCTGATCACTGTGATCACTGCGTTCACTGCTCAAAGCCACACCTTGTCACCAGACTGGGAGGTTAGTGATCTGCTGGGACCAGGCTGCTCAAGACCTCAAGGGCCAGCAGCACAGGCAGCAATGCAACAACCGGAAGCAGCAGTAGCAGCAGAGCCAGCAGACAAGGCAGCAGCAGCAGCAGGGGGTGATGTCAAGGGTGGGAGCATTAGAGGGAAAAGCAGTGAGGTTGACAGGTAAGACCACAAGCCGTGTATCTCATGATGATTGTAGGGTTAGCAGCTGAGAGCAGCAATGCGAGTATACTGTTGCTGCTGATGCTGATGCTGCCAAAGGCTAACAGCAAACAGGGGACAGGTTGAGTCACTGCACACTACCTGTAGGCGTTGTTGCAGCGGATTCTGACAGTGTATTGTGTGTGGTGTAGGTCCGCACATGGTCGATTCAGCACTATCTCTGGTAGCTCCCAACACACTACTGCTGTGTCACCACGCAGCAATGCATTGGCGCCTGGCAGCAGCAGCAGCAGCAGTGTATCTGTGCTAGCAGCTTCTGAGTGGGAGTTGGTATACCTGAAACACGGGGGAAGTAACACTGCTGCTGCTGGTGACTCAGATGATGAAGAAGACGGTAAGACTGTGTTGTCTGTATTTGCATGTTGCACCTGCTGCATAATCATTCAAAGTGTTAGGTGTAGAAGATGCATAAGCTGCATCTGCTGCATTTGTCACGGCCATGTGGTCGCTGCTGCTGCTGCATAACCCCTATTTGCTGCAGTTCACAGCTTGCGTTGCAAACTGAAGGGGTTCTGTATCTACAGGGGCTGTTGCTGGCTGTATTACTCCTGCTCCCAGTACCAATCCCGCTGCTGCTGCTACTGCTGCTGCTGTTTGGTCACTGTTCGCCTTATGTGCTGTGCAGTACCCCCTCTGGATATGGCTGTTCTGTGTGGTCAAGCCATCACACCCGGCAATGCGGGACTGTTGCTGGCAGGAGAACAGCGCAGGTCAGTGAGCACAATGCAACCGGTAGTGACAACTCAAGATATGCATTATGCATGCATTATTTGCTTATTGGGTGATTGTGCATCCCCTGTCCGCTGCTTTGACCGCGTTGATGTTGTCAGCATATGACATGTTGTTGCCGCTTTTGTGCTTCTGCTGCTGATTCTTTCTGTCTTGCAGGGAGTTGATGGATAAGCTGTACAACTGTCTTCTGGGTCACTTGTATCACCTAGCAAGGGGTGAACTGCTCAGACTAGGTGCTGCATTGCGCCTCACAGAGGCAGCAGCAGCAGCAAGCAGTGCAAGCATACTCCAACTTGGCAAAGCTGCATTCGCCCCGTCACCAGCAACAGCAACAGCAACAGCAGTGAGTCACAAGGACAGCCTCACATCAGCAGCTGCCAGCAGTGTGTTCAGCAATTCTAGATCCACTGCTGCTGCTGCTGCTGCTGCTGGTGGTGGTGGTGGTGGTGGTGGTGGTGGTTCTCAGAGTCAAAAGCCTGCTGCTGGTGCTGATCTTCTGGCTGCTGCTGCCGCCGCTGGCAACCTGAGTCCCAGAATGGCGGCTCAGCTTCAGGAGCTGCTGCTGACACCTTTGTGTGGTTACAGTCAGATGATCAACAAGTATGCTGATGGTTGTAGTGAGGGGTTGGCTTATGAGGTTCATACACCAAAGCTGGGGTTAGATACGGTGAGTAGGTACCTACATATAGAATGCAACAGTGTAGCTGCAGCCGCAGATTCTGCTGTGTTGCAGGTGGATCACTCGTCCCTTGTGAGAATCCAGCTATATGTGGTGGTTATGTATTGCCGCCTGACGATGCTGAGGAGGGTATATAAGCTGGTTAGTGCTGCTGCTGCTGCACAACATTGTCTACTGCAGGATTTAATTACTGCCAAAGGTTGTTGATGATACAGTCTTTTCATTGCTGCTTTGCACTGTTGTACTGCAGGATCCTTTAGCTGCTGCTCTCAGTCGCCGCGACTCCCAGTGTACAGCTAGTGGCTTTTCCAACGCACTGGTGACTACAGCGTTGCATAACAGCCGCAGCAGCACGACAGCAGCCACAGGAGCGCAGAGCAGCCCCACTGCTGCTGCTGCTGAACGGCTAAGAAGGGGCAACAGCAGCGGGCTGAGTACGCTCAAGTCTCAGCAGCAACATGCAGCAACACAGCACAGCAGGCTGAGTAAGGTCGCCGGAGAGGAAGATCCCACTGCTGGCAGCAGCAGCAGCAGAGGTGATGCAATGCGGCAAGTAGTGTTCAGCAGTAACCTGGCAATTGTTGACATTGATGCAACAGCGGAGGTGTCAGCTGCTGCTGCTGTGACTGACAATGCACAGATTTCAGCAGCAGCAGAGCAAGGACATGCTGGTGATGATCAAGACAGGACTTCTACTGGTGTGCCGTGTCTCACAGCTAATGCAGGATCATTAACAGGGGCAGCTGGTTCAGAGCTTAGGGACATGACAGATCTACCAAAGGTAAAGATGAGCGGGGAGAGCTATGTATGTTGTATAGTTGATCTCTCACACAATAAAATCTTGAGTCAAATCTTGATGTCAGACATGCTGGTGGTGGTATGATATGACAAAGAACGAAGTGAAGTGTCTTACTGTTGATGCATCAGCATTCTTGTGAGGAGTGTGATAACTTCCCTGCTGTAGGTTGCCACACATGCAAGAAGCATCAGTGCGCTTCCAGCTGGTGTGTCTAGTGCCAACAGTAGCACACCTGCTGCTGCTGCTGCAAACGGCAGTATGCCTTGTTTGTTGATCAGTCCCATGCGCTTGGAGACCTTAGCAGACTCAGAAGCAGTGGTGAGATCTACTGCAGCAATTATTACGCATCGCTGATGATGCAGTTGTTTCTTTGTTGTGTTACCAGTATGGTGTAACATGCACAAAATGCAATAACCTGAACTAGGTTGAGTCAAGGCATGTGTCAATTAGTGAAGACGGCAGAGAATGCTGTGCCTCACATGTGTGTGCAGGTGCCCAGTAGTACTGCTACATCTCAGCGTGCTGCTGCTGCTGGTGGCACTTTGTCTCTTGTCCACCCTGGTGCTGCTGCCGCTGCTGCTGCTGCTGTTCCTGGCTGGGTGGGAGAATGGAGGCTGCAGCTGGCTCTCAGAAATGCAACAGCATTCCAGGTTGATCACTCGGGACCTGTTTCATCTGCATTCATACACTGCTGCTGGTATCCCCTTCTTCTGGAATGATGGAAAGATTGAACAACAGCAGAATTTTCCTAAGTGTTTTATAAAGTCAGCACAAAAGCGCACCATAACCTTCATGACCGGTGTTGCTATATGCTTGTAGGAGTTGCTACTTGCTCTCAGCCGCCGTGCTGGTCGCTGTTATGCCAAGGCTGGCCGAGTGCGCAGCAGTGCTCTGATATATGCTGATGTGGCCGTGATGGCCCTGCAGAGGGGACAGGTGGAACAAGCAGCAAGGTGATTTGATTTGCTCTGATATGATCTGATCTGGTGACGTGATCTGACGATCCAATCTGACCTAATCTTACGTAACCTGGTGTGATCAGATCTGATCTGATCTGTTCTTTCCTGCTGCACTCTTTGCAATCTTGATTAAACATGTTATTTATCTACCATCATCTGCACAAATCATGGTTGTCATTCCGCTCTCGCCGTGGTCAATATGGCCACTGGCCACTACATCTTGTACTTGCGATGCTGCATCTCAACATGATCATGATGTCGTGTCTTGGATTTCCAGGCTACTTGATCGGATGCAGCGGATCTTCACCTCAGAAGGCTGGCACCTGCTGCTAGGGGCGCTGCTGCCTAAGCTGCTAGCAGTGCAACGCCTGGCAGCACAACCGCTGCTGCCGTTCACTGCCGTAGCAGTACTGTCGCTGCCAGCAGCAGCAGCAGCAGCAGCGTCGGACAGACAGGCAGCATATGATGAGCTACTAGCAGCAGTAGGTGCTTGTCATGTTATGGACCAATATAGTGGTTTGATAGATAGAATAGATGTCAGTAAGAATCACAAGGAAGCTGGGTTGAATGGAACAGCGAATGGAGAATTTGGCTCTGGACAGCAGCAGCTGCTAGTGCAGCTTGCAACCAATGGTGTGATACAGTTGCGGCCTGCAGCTGGTACATACAGCCACTTCTTTGGTAACGAAGCTCCGGAAGATTTGTTGCTGCATTATGAACAGGCGCAGCAGCAGCAGCAGCAGTGTCTGATACCAGTGCTGTCACCGCCCGCTCGACCATGGTCTGCTTCTGCTGCTGCTGCTGCTGCTGCTGAGAGTAAACTGTCTTCAGTAGCAGCAGCGGGATATGGTAAGGGTGGTGCTGCATTGCTGGTCGTGGGTGACAGTTTCTCACTGACAGTAGATGTAGTAAGTCGGCTGCCGGGACCTGTACTACTGCGACGCCTTGTGTTATCATTGGTACAGTTGCATAAATCATCATGGCTGAGCAGTGTAGGTGGCAACAGCATATTTGCAAGTGCAGCAGACATGTCCATGGCGGGAGGTGCAACAGCAGCAGGCGGCGGTTTAAACCTTTTGGCAATGGACCAGGGTTTTGGGGGAGCCAAACATGATGGCTGGGGTTTTAGCAGAGCCAGCACGTTAGGGTTTAGCGGACTACAGGTACCTGGCAGCAGCGACTCACCAAGAGCAGCAGTACAGCGCTGGCAGGAAGGTGATGAGCTTGTTAGTAACGAGGTACGTGCAGCATACAGCCCAGGTACTGCTGCTGCTGCTGCCAGTAGCAGCGGTTGCAGCTGTCGCTTGCTACCAGACGGATCTGTTGTTTTGGTGCCTGGTATCAACAGGCTAGTGTTTACCATATCACCGGTTAGAGAAGGTCTGTACTGTTTGAAGCAGCTGAGAGCCTTGCTAGGGAGTTGTGGTGAACTGCTTATTGGTCTGCCACCACCAGGGGCACTGTCCCTTGCTGCTGCTGCTGCTGCTGCTGCTGCTGCCGCCGGCAGCAGCAACGATCAGCAGCAGCAGCAGCAGGAGGAGGGTAACACAGGTGAAGCCCAGAGCTGTACTGCTGAGGCGGTACCATCGCCCATCTTTGGCAGCACAAGCACTGCACCAGAGGCAGTACAGATTGGTGGTGTGACAGCAGCTGGAGCAGTAGTGAGTGAGGTTGTAGTGGCTAGGGTTTTAGGGCCCACCCCACGACTCAAGTTATCCCCTGTACTGCCTGATGGATGCCTGCCCGTCAGTTGTATCGCCTGGTTGGGTGTACTGCTGAGTCCGTTACATGACGTCACTTTATGGCGACCCAGGTTGCACATATTGCCAAACAAGTTGATATCATTGGCTTCAACTACGGGACCTGGGGTTTCAGCAGGTAGCAGCTTCACATTGAGTCTGGGTGGAATGGGTGGCAGTACTGAGATGGTCAGCGAGCAGCAGCAGCAGCAGCCTGAGCAGTTGCTTGGGAGTGTTTGTTTTGCTGCTGCTGCTGCAGGTGGGCAGCAGCAAGCAGCACATTGGGTGTTTGGTGTGCCACTGCAGAAGACTGCTGCTGCTGCTGCTGCTGCTGCTGCTGGCAGCGATGCAGGAGCAGGAAAGTGGGTGCGTGTTATGCGAGGAGGTTGTGTTGATCTGAGTGAATTTTGTGGAGATGATGGCAGCCTGAGCAGCCCTCTGCTGCTATGGATGCAGGTAAGCAACAGCAGCAGCAGCAGCAGTGCTTATGTATGTTTGGTATGGCTGACTGACCAATGTTGCTATCTTTGCATATGTAGAACAAGGGAACAGCTTGTTGCAGCAGCAACAGACAGCCGGTGATATGTCAGTTCTCAACCGGCATTGTACATCAGGTTGTCAAGAACAGCATACAAGCTTTTAAGATGCAACAAATTGAGTGCATTGCTCGTATACTGCATACCTGCACGATAAGTCTAGTCACCGTTGTTGATATGTTGCTGAACAACCATACAGGTACAAGCAGGCAACCCAAAGACACTTTCAGCTACAATCAAGGTTACACGACCTGCAGCAGCAGTAGCACCACCCAAAACAGCAGCTGCAATAATAGCAGCAGATGGTGTTCAACAATCAGCAACATGGGATAAGCAACAGCAGCAACAACTCCAGCAGCTCAATTCTCAGCAGCAGCAGCCATCTTTGTCATCTGCTTCTCCAGCTGTTACCGCTGTGGCTGCCAAATGCATTCCAGAGTGCTGCTTGTTGCTGCCCAGTAGGCCCTCAGATACAACAGCAGAGGTTTCCTTACAAGTAGAATACTCGGCAGGTGTGTCGCGATCACACGCCTCTACGCTGCTGCTGCCACTGCAGCAGCCAGCAGCAGTAACAGCAGCAGCAATGCAACTACCCAATGGTTGCATCGCACTGAATATAACAGTATCACCACAGGCTGATCTAGCAAGCTCCTTGCTGCTGCTGGATGTGGCTCTCAGGCCTCAGTACGGGTTGGTGCTCAGTAGCAGCAGCAGCAGCAGCAGTGTTGTCGTAGGTGACCAGGCAGGTTTCGCAGATCCATCTTCAGGATTTGGTGATGTTTTGCCTATGAGGTTGCTGCCTGGGGCATGTGCAGGACTCTGCTTCATGCTGTCAAAAGAACAAGGTGGGCCATTTGGATTTATGGAAAGTCTGCAAAACAGTCTGTGGCCTTGTTTATAACAAGGATTGGGTGGTATGCGCAACTCATGTGTGCTAGGAATGACTTCCAGGACTCCAGGTACTGTTGATACACGCAACCGCATGAGTAAGGAACCCTTGGGTCTCACTGATGTCCATCTGAACAGTATGCAACAAACCATCACGCTGTATCTTGCAGTTCTTTACGCTTGTATGTTGCTGGGTTTGCAGGTGACAAGCTGGCTGGCAGTTTTGAGGATGGTGACAGCAGTCTGTTGATGATCAGCTATGTGATAGAACACACAACCACACAATCACAGATAACAGATACAGCAACGGGGCTCATACTGCCTCAACCACCTGCAGCAAGTGCCAGGGGCTCTCCTGCTGCTGCTGCTGCTGCTGTTGCTGCCGCCTTGAGCAGCAGTACAGAACAGAAAGCAGGTGGCGCTGTCATACCAGCTTCTCCTGCTGCTGCATCGGCAGATGCAGCAGCAGCAGATGCAGCAGCAGCAGCAGGGCGTGTGATGACAATGCAGCTGCCTTTCTGG
>LWCB01007497.1:0-11678 GCA_001630525.1 Coelastrella sp. M60 | reverse complement strand
TGTTGATCCCTGCCTGCCTGCTGGGTGGGTGTGCCACTTATGCATGCACAGTCAGCAGGAACAGACATACCCATCATCTTCGATGTATGGCTTCTATTAGGTTGAGGAGAAGCTGCTCTTGGTGACTGAGCAAAGCGTCCTGGTCAAATGTACCTTAGAACCGCAAGGCAGTGGGGTTTTGGCCCTAACAAACCTGTGGTACATATTCATGCTGCAGGCTTTCTTTGCAGGATGGCCGTATGGGTGCAGGGGAGTGGTATCGGTGCCAGGAGCTTGTGGCCAAGGCCATCGACACCAGAAGATGCCAGGCAGTGGCAGACGCTACTTGTCCAGAACTTCCCAAGCGCATGCCGAAGTTGACAGGTGGGCTGCTGGTACAGTGCATAACCAGCACAGCCAAGCATATGAGACAGATGGTTTGGTGCACTTGATGATGGCTCGCCCACCAGCCAATGGCGTCAATGAAGTAGGCATGTCTCAGGCTCAGCTTGTAATGTTGTGGAAGACAAGTTTGGGTGAATGGTGATGCAGACGGGTTCATGGTGCCTGCAGGCGACTTGTTGGCTATAGAGAATTTTGCTTACACAGCTCGGGCCCTCAGCTTACCGGAACGTGTGAGCCTGGGAGATTTTGCAGCAGCCGCCCGGAGGTTTTGCAGTAGACCGTTCCCTCAGACGCTGCAGCAACATGTGGATCAGCCAGACCAGCAGCGCTATCTGTGGCGCTACTGTTTTGGGTCAGCTTTTGCCTGGACCATGCTACACGATGTCCTGCAGTTGGGTGAGGGCCAGATGCTGCAATTCACCAATACTCTCAAAAGCAGGGAAACAGGTCAGGAGGTGGGGTTAGACTGGGCTCTTGGTGCTGCTGTGCTTCTGTTGAGCAAGCGACAGGGGTCTGAGGGCATGGCTGTTGAAGAGCAGCGGCAGCTGAACATGATGGTGCTTCTGGCAGCTGTTGTTGCCACTGTTACTTGGATGGCGGTGGCTGGTGTCGCTATCGCACGTCGGTGGGTGTCTGCAAAAGCTGAAAGAAGCGTTCGGGCAATCCCTAGCAGACATCAGAACACGCCAAACAAGATGTTGATGTTGGATGTGGTGTTGAATGGTGCTGAAGGTGGGGGTAAACCTGCATATCAGGCACCTCCCGTCAGTACAAGAAACTTTGTTGACTGAAAGCAGTGATGTATGATTTGTGATGTTGTTGTGGGCTGTCAGGAACCTGTTGAGCGCTGTTGTAATGATTTGATAGGAAAGGTAAACTTTGCTCGTGCAGCAATCCAATGCAATGACAATTGTTTCATATGAAACAGAGTAGTCCTGCTGCTTCTATATTACTGGACAGGTTTTCAAACCTCTGCATGCACCAGGCGCAGGCACCAGAGACTTAGTCTGCAGTTGACACCATTTTTCTTCCATCCAGTGGCAAGGTCACGGTGACTATACACTGAAGAGCATTGTTGTGTGTCACTGCTTTCTTAGCGTGCAGAATGCAGTAGGGCTTGTACATAGTAGACATCATTGGGCATACAAGACCTTTGAGTGACATCTGGGCCAGATCTCAGACCTAGTAGTAGCCGGTGAAACATCAACACCCACGCCAAGACCTCCAAGCCACGATTCATCGTGCAATGGATACTGTGCCTAGTCACGCACTTCACGACGCTGGCAGACAAAGCTAACCTCCGCCAGTCACGGTACTGGATAAGCCCCTTGAAAGCAGGTTGTTAACCTGGGCTCGTCCGGGTGAGGAATTTAGGCTCCAGCATATATGGGTCGAACGCTGTGGTTGTTTTGTGTCTCTTGTAACCCTTGTGTAAAGATCACAGAAGGGTTTGTAATAAAGCAGGCTGCTTGTGACAAAGCAGGCTTTCACACTAACCAAAGGAGGTTGCTCACTGTACCAGTACTTACTGATGCTATGCATGCCGACACTTAACCAAGCCGACGTCCAACAGTCACAGTCTGCCAGCAACGTTCACATGTGTTTCTGCAAGGGTTCGATGTTAGTAATTGCTTTCAGCTGCAGACCCTCTATAAGCCAGCAGAAGTAATGAGATCAGGCTCCCCACTGTACCCAAAGGTCCGTCTTCAATGGTTGCAACTACTTGTACTTCAACAGAAGGTTAATAGAACCACTTTCAAGGTACCACTCTTGCAACATCCGGTCACAATGCAGTTTACGTTGACGCTTATTGTCTCGAACAGCTGTACCAATTGCAGCTGCAGGCTGTTGCTAAGTTTGCTTGCCCCAGTCAAGCTTATTGCACCTGATACTATTCAGGCACGCACTGCAAATAACCGCATATAGAGTTGCTCTCAACAAGGTATCCGATGCACGATGGCGACACCATTAACATCTCGTCCCTTTCGTAGTTAGCCCTGGCAGAGCGTGAAGTAGCGCAACGACCTGGCTGAAGTCACGTCGAGCCGGAGGCAACAAATACAATCATAGCTGACGTTCTCTGCATTGCAACCACCAGCGAGCAGGGTAGCACGGAGGGTTGTCGCACTGACTTGTTGTGGGAGGGGGGGTTTACCCAGCATCAGGCTGGCTCTGCTAGCGACGCACGGTGCATTCGAAGACTACTGTGTCCTTCCTCATTCATTGTGTCAAATTAAGTGTACGGCTGTTGGTGTGCGTTGCTTGGACACCCACCACTCCATCTGCCTTGTATGGCTTTCGCGAGCAGGCTGCCTGTGCAGGCACCTGCTGCACATAAACATCACAATGCTCGTGGTCGCTTGCTGGCTCCCTGCCTAAGGCAACACTGCAGCAATACCAGCTTGCACAACTGTGCCACCAGAAGACATAGTCTCCTAAGTGGCAGTGCCATCTTCGGAAGTGCTATACTTCAAAACCAGTCGACTGTAGCTCAGGCGGCTACCGCTGTGTATCACGAAGTAAATGTGTCACTGCCATCCATCGATGAAGCAGACTCGCCAGAGCGCCCGGAGGATCCACCCACTTATGTGACCGCTACCGGTAGAATTGTTGCAAGTACGTATGCATCTCCACAGCAGCCAGGTTGGGTACACCAGCATGTTGCCCTGTGGTCGCTGTTGCTGCTTCTGTCCCACCATGGAAAAGCATGCTGCGTTGTTACTTGCATCAAGCCCTAGAGGCTGAGTCTCGGGCTATATCTCTCTGTTGCAGTTGGTGATCTTCATGGAGATATGGCAAAGACAAAGCATAGTTTGCAGATAGCTAGAGTGGCAGAAGACAGGGACGGCCAGATGATTTGGACTGGCGGGGATACAGTTGTTGTGCAGCTTGGAGACGTGCTGGATAGAGGGGATACCGAGATAGGTGCGTAAGATATATACCTTTGTCCACACTGTTCGCAGCACTGTCTGTGCTACAGCATGTGACTGACCCTTGTGCAAGCAAGGAAAGTTGGTACCCTTTGTTTTATGCATTGAATATCCTGCATAATATTCAGGACGTCTGCGGCGATGCAACTGAATGTCAGCTGCTTGTATGTCCCTGCAGGTATTTTGAGGTTGTTGCGGCAGTTAGATCAGCAGGCAAGGTTGCAAGGAGGGGCAGTGTATATGCTAAATGGCAATCACGAGAGCTTGAATGTTTGCGGTGATTTCAGGTATACATGGCTTCCAGCTAACACATCAGCAGCTTCAAAGCTTCATTCATATTATTCAATCCGTAGGCTCCGCTGTGTTTGATAGTTGTTTGGTGTGTGCAAGAGATGTGTATTCATGTCCTTGAGCAGTAGTGTAGTTGACACTGTTGGTGCATAGCAGGTTGCACACTCTTTTCTTGCCTGGCAGTCTGTGCTGTTGCATTAGTCTCACTTGATGTGCGTTCTATTCTGCTCACAACCTGGTAACATCTGCACCAGGTATGTCACTCCTGGCGCATTTATCGAAGCAGCACAGGAGTTTGGCATCCCTCGCGAAGTTGCCATGCGTAACTGGGATGGCTGTATTCAAGCTCGTGCGGCGCTGTATCTGCCAGGCGGTCGCATAGCTCGAGAGCTGGCGCGCAACCCAACAGTACTGGTAGTAAATGACACAGCATTTGCACATGGTGGTCTATTGCCCACACATGGTAGGTTAGAGCTGTAGCAGTTGATCTGCAATTGCTTGTGTGCAGTGTTTCAGCCAGGCTGCACTTGCCAATGCCACATGCGCTGCATGGACAGTTTGGCGCTATCTTCAGCATCTGCTGTTTCAGTCTGTGTACGTTGGAATGCTTAAATTGCCCAGAGGCTGAGTTTGCCCTTCTTTCCCTGGTGCCATGTCTGTGACACGCAGTCAACTATGGCCTTGAGCGCATGAATGCAGAGGTGGCAGCTTGGATGCGGCGAGACAAGCTGGCAGATGAGGAAGGGTTTGCTACACCCCCCTTCCTTGCTATGGGTGATGGCAACAGCGTGATGCGGAATAGGCAGCTTAGCAAAGAAAGCTACGCCAACCCAATTGATAGATTCCATGCCTGCAATATGGTGTCACAGGCGCTTGCTCGAATTGGCGCAAAGCGTTTGGTGGTAGGGCACACACCGCAGATGCGTGGTGTCAATTGTGAGTGTGATGGCAAAGTTTGGCGTGTTGATGTTGGAATGAGCAGCGGGGTCCTCAATGCACCAACAGCAGTGTTGGAGATCTCCCCACCAGACGAAGAGGGCGGCGAGGTGGTGTGTAGGATTGTGAATGAGGAGGTGCTCTGCACTTTCGATGAGGACTCTATGTTTGACTTGTGATGCAAGTTCACCAGACTCACATGAGTTGGTTTCAAAGGTGCAGTGCAGCAGGTGGCACTGGCAGCTGGTAGCACCTGGTGGCTGTGAGCCCTTTCTGTCAGGGTGTACCACAATATGCAGAAGGGATTGCAGCATTCGCACATATGGCAACATTAGGTGACTGCTGCGCTTAGCCATTGCCTTCTCATGAACAAGCAGCTGCTGCATCTGTTTTGTATCAAGTTTTGTATACTGTAGCACCATGTGCACCTCAGCTGTACCTGCTGCTGAAGTGAATCACAAGCAGTGCCAAGCCAGAATTCAAACCTGGCACATTGGGCGCTGCTGATGTAGCAGCAGCTTCGTTGGTGTCCTGTACAAGCGGCATCCTTGACAAAAGACATGCGTCAAGGCCCGAGTCCTTGTTATGTGCTGCTGCTGTGGCAGTCCTGTCTAGTGTGCGTGAGTTCCAGTGTTTGTGAGCTGTGAGAGATGTTGCTGTTCCAGTTGATGGAGTCACTAGGTACTGAGCGACTGAGGGAGCACAGAGGTTTGTTATCATGAGTGTGTGTTGATGCGCTCCAAGTACTGGCAAAGCAACTTTCTGGTTCAAGCAAGTGTCTACATCATGAGGGTATTGTAGACATGTGAACTGTTAGTGCTTCTTGTTAGCTGTGAACTCTGTGTATGCTGCTTAGATCATGAGCTGCCTTACAGAGTCATAGACATGCCAGCTGTACTGCACTCGCATCTGCCGGTTGCGGGTTGTGCAACGAGCAGCTAGCGTGTACCAGCGTGGAGCTTGCAGCTGGCATGTGAGCTGGTGCTGTTGCTCTGGGGTATGCAAACTCCCTGCAGATGAGTGTAAGTAGGTGGCAGTGCAGTGCAGTGGTGTGTATATTGAGGGTTTTTACTCCGCCCACCCATCTCACTGCAATTGAGCAGAGTCACAGCCTGTCAGTTGTAACTGTGCTGCTTACTTGTTGACTGTCCTGTTTCTTCTGTCCATGTATGCACCATTGGAGTTCATGCTGCGCTTGTGACTGATTTTCAGGTTAGCCAAATTTGTACCATGAGCGTGTTGGCGCGGCTGTTTTTGTTCTGTCCACTTTTGTCTGTCCATGACTTGTTTCTCTCTTTTGGCAGTATGATCAGATTGATTGATACAGGATCGTCAATGTAGAGATCCAGCAGACACTGCAGGGGTTGAAGTGAGTGCAGCAGTCTGAATGCAGGACTTTGCCAGCAGAACTGCTGTGCTTTGTCGAGCATTGTTGCATGCTGGCTCGCACATTGTAGGCTGCGTTTTTTGCTCTATGCAATGACACATGCATCGGCATGATGAGCTTGATTTAGCAGGGTGCTGCCTGCTTATAAGTTGGCACTTTCTTATGGACTTGCATTGCCAGCTGCAGCTGGCCAAGGGCAGTCCCAAGGACGTCATTGTTGAAAAGGGGGATGTACTGGGTGAAGCAGCAATCATGTAACATACTAACCGAGCTGCTGTCACATGCGTGCCGGGTGGTGGTTCCGTAGAGGGGGCCATTGTCTGGGCAGAGATGATGATAACAATAGTTTTCACATAGCCCATGTCTTGGGAGCAGTAGCAGCAACACCCACTTTGACGACGAGGCCCTTGGGGATACAAATCCTTGCTGGCTGAGCCAGCCAGCCAGCCAGCCTACCACATGATACACATAACACACACATATCATCATTAGAAGCAGCAATATCACCAGCTTATTGTTGTGGTCTCAATCAGTGCATGTATGCTGCTGCATGAGCCAAATTACACTTTTATCAGGAGCAGCTACTGCCTGTCAATATCAGCCAGCATTACATTTATTTTGCTGCATGAGCCAAATCTCCTTACACTTTCTTTCCGCATATGCTGCCTGCCAGGCCAGTGGCCCATTTTGTATCACACAAAACTCTGGGGCGCCATGCTTTAAGCTAGGCAAAAGCTGATGTGTCTTGAGATACTGCTGGCAAGACACCGGTCACTAGATCGCTGTCAGTGACTGATCACTAGGTACTGTTCATGGAAGTCTGCATGTTGCTTTGCACAGGTTTCCAGCTGGGGGTTACCAGTGTGTCCCTGGGAGACAAATGCAATGGTTTCCAGCCGTCCAACAGCTGCATCAGATCACTCCAGAAGACCCACTGGAATAACGTCACAGTGTGACATTATAATGCTCCAGTACAGTGCTATACGCTGCAACAAGTAATCAGCAGCATACAGAAACAGCTCTTTGCAAGCCAGTGATTGAACAGAAACTCTTGTCTCACGCTCCTAGCATAAAGAATGGTTAGCGTATGCAAGTACTGAGACTGACCAGGTACGAAACTACACTACCACCATGATATACTGCACTGCTCCACCTCCAAAACTGCATGGCACATGGCCAATCAATATGATACAAGGTTTCGCATCGCAGGTTCTGCTACTTAAGGGCCACTGCCCTAAACGCATATCAACAAAAGCTCAATGAGGTAGACACTCCAGCAAAGTTTTCTTGCATAACTACCAAGGTCTCTCTATGACAATCTGTTCAAACAGTCAAATTTTACCCAGCACTTGCCACCTTCTGTTGCAACAACAAGGGCCATCAACTGGTCATCTGGTTTCTGGGATGGCCAGTTCACCTGGACACTGGATTGCTGGATCAATGCTGCGAAACTAGCCTTTTGACGGTGAAGACCAAGCATAACAGCATACTGCATATGTCCCTGATGAACAGTGATCCCTTTGGTCAGGAACCCTTGCCTGACTGCTGATGGTGAGTGGCTCAGTCCAGGTTGACTGTCTGCGTGCTGGGCATGGCTGCATGACCTCCACCACTGTTATCACCACTTGAGGGATGTGCTACACATATCTCCACCATCTAGTAGTGGTTACCAACTTTGCGGTGATGCACTGCTGTAAGCTCTGTGTCGTTGCTGACCTTGCCAGCGTCAACTTGACCGTACACAATCCAGTGATCTCCAGCTTCCATACGGCTGACCTGGTGGGGGTGAAAAACAAGAAGCAGCGGCAAGCAGATGCTCAACAGCTCACAAGATGTGCCGCTAGCTCGCCATGACCTTCATCCTGGGCCAGTGTGCACAGATGCACCTCCCACAACAATGCAAACGGCAGAGAGCTGTGTGTAAACAGCTGTGCTGGCATACCAACACCACTTCAAGGTGCAGCGTCTGGTACTCGTAGAGACTTCTGCACCGCCAAAAAGATCTGCTCGCAGCCCAGTGGATATTCGAGCAGTACCGATGCAGCTGGAGCTTGTTGACTCCATCATCATTTGCAGGTACAACAAGCAAGCACCATAACAATACACTCAATTTAATTTTTCCTTCTCTGCAGCAGCCCCCACTCACCACAGTGCAGTCCATTGTGGCATGTGCAGCCTCTAGCACAGGGCATCCACTGACCTCGCTGTCATGATGAGGCAGAGTGGCCAGGCGGTCTGTACCAGGAGGGAACGGCTTGGTCATGGCCTGCAGGCGGGAATCACAGCACAAGCAGTAGGTGAAGCAAACGCGGTGGCTGCCGGGCCAACATCGCAAGTCACAGATGACAAAAACCTTGAGTTTGTGTCTAGCAGCATCCGGTTCCCTGATGATTGCTTTTGGCAACGAGGCAGGTCATCATTGAACAACACAACCACCAAACCTCAGGCTGTGTGGAATTAAAGTTTTGGGGAATCAGTCCCTGCAATCGAAGACTATGTCTGGAAAGAACGCTGTTTGTAGGCGTGTGAAACTTACCCTCATGATGTTCTTCTCCTGAGCCTCAGGCACCATGCTGACAGCAAATTTATTGCCAGGCTGCAACATTGTCTCCATGCCACGATCTTTCTTGACAGCAACAGTCACTCCAGGGGGGTCAAACGATGCCTGAAAGTTGGTCACAAACAAAGAGCAGAGGATGCAAACTTGTCACAGATGATCAACAGAAGAGCAGTTGTGGATACATACAGACTGGTTGGGCATCAGCAGTATATGCTTGAACTGGCCATACGGCCCTTGCATCATCAGTTTCTCCTGCTCGCAGGTATCCTTAAGGCCACATATGCTGTCAGTGACCCGGTTGCCACCTGCTAGTCATTGGCTGAAGGTTAGTTCCGTTCGTGCAGCAGCAAACCCACCTGAGTCATCCAGCTAGCCAACATAGCTGACACTGCCTCCTCATCTCTAGCTGTCACAACAGCGAGACTGCCAACAACTCTGCCCATGGCCAACTGAGACCCACTAGCCACTGCTGCTGCCATGCTGCTGGTGCTGACCTTCTCCTTCTGCTTCAAGCGGCGCTTCACCTGAACGGCAAGGTCTCGACCTGACTGCTCACAGGTGGCAAGATCCTGCAGGAGTCAAGTCAAACTGCTTCCTTAGTAGCTAACCTTCACAGCAACAAGTGAAGGTTTAGGATGTCTCAGAAGATCAATCTAAAAACCCCGTGGTGCATTCACAATCAGCCTCGACTTCCTCATACAGCAGTGGTCCAGAAGAGCCTGAGTGCATGAAGCCACAAGGGTACAAATGAGGCTGTAATGCAGCACTGCCGGTTGTCTAAGCTGGCACCTACTGTTGCAGTTGGCTTGAACTTGACCCTGATTGGCTTGAAGGCAAAGGCATAGCCTCCATCTTTGAGCTTTGCCTCCATTTCATCCACAGCCTCTCCACTCCACCCAAAGCTGCCAAACACACCACATGGCATGTTACGGCCGCCGACATCACGAAGAATGGAACCCAGGGCCAACTGCAGAAGCAAACAAAACACAGTAGGACAACATATTGTGTAGAGGCATCTGTCAGCCCTCCCAGCCAAACACATGCACACATATTTCATACTGTGAAGCAGTATGGGCCTCTTTGAATAGTAGTCAAGGTATCAGATGGTTCCTGTTGCATGTTATGGCAAGAGTCAGTGGAACTTATGGTCTCAGCCAGATTCTTCGAGGACCTCTCATTACCTGAACAGGAGTTGGCATATGACCACCTAGTGTGGGGCTTCCAATGGTAAACCCATCTGAGGCCTTGACAGCATTGACCACCTCATCCAGTGATGCCAGCTCAAGGTTGACAGTGTTGACTCCAACACCACCTTTGGTCACACCACGACTGATGGCCTGGGCCAGGGCAGCGGTGTTGCCATATGCACTAGCATACATCACGGTGACACTGCAGCGCTGAAGAGCTTCAATCTGTCATGCAGGAAGACAGCAGATGAACCAGACATGACCATGGTGACTTTGCTTCTCTCAGTGCACACATGCCTCAGAAGCACACATGACAACTAAGCACCAGACACAGTCAAGAGAGAGTTTGTCCTGCAGGAACAACATCTGTTGTCGAGTTTGCCCAACAGCTGACTGACTCATATCATGAGCAATTCCCACATCCCTGAGGAAGCCCATTCGGCACACAAGCAGCCCACAAGCAGATCTACATGGGGGTCTGTTGTGGCCCCACAACAGGGGGCTTGCATGCATGCAAAGCATGTGATGTGACAGTTTGACAAGCCCACAGCAGCTCACCTGCTCCTCTGTCCACTTCCTGTACTCCTGCACCAGCCGTGACAGGGACGTTCTCACCACAGGACCATGCTGGGGTGCCAGGGCATAAGCAAATAGGCTGCGGCCCTGCGGCTTATAGGCAGCTGCAGCAGTACCTGTGCCGCCTCGAGTGATATCTGCTACAACAGCTGACCAGGACTTGATCACAGCATTGAGGAAAGTGCTGGGAGTGCCCATAGATGCCCGAGGCGTGGCGGTTGCTGGGAGCTTGTCCAGCGCTGACTGGGCTTGTGTGGCTACTGGGGCCAACATGCAGTCAAAGAAGTACCTCCAGTGGTCACCATACGCCTCCCAGGACCCAACATCAAAGGCATCAGTAGCAGCCTGTGGAGAGGAGTTGGAAGCAATTATACAGGAGTTCTAGCGTGGGATAAGCAACTAGGTGCAGGCAGCAGAAGTAGGCACTTTGTCCTGCAGAACCCCATACATATTCTTCAGCTTCCTAGCCAGTGGGTATATTCTGCTGACAAACAGCTGCTGCTGGAACATAGTCTACTTCCTGCAAGGACTTTTCCAGCTAGCAGCAACATGGCCCACTGAGAGTACTTTGAAAGCCCACCTCGCTGTTGATGAGACCAGGGGCCACATGAGCTGAGAACAGCTTGCTGGTGAACACCACCTTACTGATGGGGTCAATGATGCACATTGCATCAGGCCAGCGGGGTGTTGGTGTCAACATGGCCCTCAAGCTGTAGGCTTCAGTAATGGGGATACTCTTATCATCACCAGCCTTGATGACCACCCACTCAATGGGGGCTGTGTCATCCAGCATATCTGCAGTACAGAGGTGGCCCGCAAGCAGTGTGAGATGCTTCATATGTGATGCCTGCGAGCCAGCAAAGCATCCCTCCACCTATCTTTTCTTCTGCAACTGCTGGTGGTCCAACATGCTATCTGCATGCAAACTGATGGTATATGTGAGAATACCTGCAAGTCCCTTCTCCAATGCTGACTTTGCTGGGTTGGTGACCACTATCTTGAGTGGCTTGTCGGCAGGCCTGCCAGGCAAAGCGGCCTCCAACAGAAGTTTCAAGGTGGGGATACGGTTGGGACCCACGTGTGTGATGATGACATGAGTCAGGTCCTTGGGATTGGTTTGAGCAGAGAGCGCAGGTACTGCACAGTACAAGTATGAGAGAAGAACAGGTTTGGATGATGCAGATATAGCAGTACTCGGCGCAACTGTTGCCAAGAATGGTGTCCTGCTTGAGCACATGCAATCCTGCAGTCAGTGAGTATAATCCCAATCGCCAATCTGTGCCCTTGTTCTTGTGATGTGTAACAATGTCTGCATGTGACCTAGTTGCTTGCACACGAGACACATGAGACACATGTACATGCTGTGGTTCACATATTGCTAATGATGCTGTGGTCAGCTGCACAGGAGGTAACAACACTTACTGAAG